>JAJOZX010011745.1:0-37500 GCA_023014485.1 Bathynomus jamesi
TCAAAAGAAGACTAGACGCCTGCCTCAGAACAATTCCAGATGAGCCAGGGCGTACCTGACTGTGTGAGGTGGAGAGCACAAGAAATCAAGTCTTTACTTCACCAAGCCAACTCGAGCGGAGGACCAAAGCTTAACCTTCGTGAAATGAGGAATCATCGCACGGAACATTTGAGAAGAGAGAGGTCTTTAAGGATTTTATACATACAACTATTTAGTTAACAACATTATACAGTAAGTGTTGATATGATGAACAAACAAAAGAAAAAGTCTATAAGAATTTTATTCATACAAATATTTTGTTAAATTGTAATTTAATCTTCAAATCTCCATCCGCTATGATACATTTGTGGATTCTCTCTATGAAACTGTTTATTGTTTTTCTGAACATATGAGTGGGATCCTTTTCATTCTTCATCTATTCTGCGGCCAAGGCAATCACATTTGGATAGATGAAAACAGGAGTGTAGAGTTTGTCACGTAAATAAGCCAACGCCAGAAATCACACGGGGTTAAATCATGTGATCTGTTTGGCCACTCGATGGGACCTTCATATTCTAGCCCAGGCTCATTCCTGACTTTGTATCTTGCTTTGAAAAGTAACCGCATACATTGCAGTAACTTAAAATTGGGCCGCTCACACCAGCGTATTTTTGTCGCGCGCATAATTATGCGCGCGTCTGTTTTTCTAGATGGCATGTGTTCACACAGACGTATTGTGTCGCGCGCATCACCTCAGTTCGCCTGCAACTGCTCGTGATGGAAGACGTAAACAAGAGAATTGTTGTTTTTGCACAGGCGTATGAGACAGGGGTTCTGGGGCGGCAGCCCCCCAGGACTAGGGAATTGAGCATTTTCAGGGCAAATACTGAATATTTCAGGGCAAATTTAGAAATGTTTAGCAAAATGTTCTCATGGTTTGTAAATTGTAATTTTTTATATCAAAAAGGCTTTAATATATGTTACTCATACTCTAACCTTGCGTTATTTATGCTACACATAGTGCTTATGCGGAAATCAGGGCACCCTGAAAATTTTCAGGGCAAATTTTTTCCGCCCCTCTCCCCCCCCCAGTAAGTGTCATCCCATACGCCTATGCTTGTGTGTATTTGATGAATAAGGTTATGAAAAAGCAAAGAAAGCGCAAATGGTGGATTCGTCCTATAAACAGCACCAGACAAGGATAATACAGAGGCACTTGCAGTAGGGTATTGACTCTGCCAGAGCTGAACCACAACTGACTCACGACAAAAAATACGTTCGTCTGAAGTACTCCATTGCCACACGAAGAATTCTAGAACGCTCGGTGCATTTTTATGCGTAGCGTTTTGGAAGTACGGGCGTTTGGTGAGCGTGTGCGCCGCGCCGCGTTTGTTTTGTCGCGCGTATGCCGTGTTGTGAACGATCCCATCGAACTCCTTTCATTTCTAAAACGCGCGACAAAAATGCGCTAGCGTGAAGCGGCCATATCATTGAAATTTACTTATTATCAACAAATTATTTGTATGTATAAAATCCTTAAAGACTTTTCGGATCTTTTCCGTTTGACTGCCGCCATTGAAACATAATTAACTTTTTGATTTTGTATTTAACTGAAATGTCTTGATGATACAAAATAAGTTACTTTATGAAAAGCTTTTCTGAATTTTCCCTTATAATGACATATTTATAAGTTGAACTTCCTTATTTGGATCACCTGAAGGTCAGTGCCCCAGCCTTCTTTACTTAGCCTTATAAGGCTAACTACGAAAATATCACGACCTAACCTAACCAATCGTTAGGTAACTGTACGACCTTGACGATTGGTTAGGTTAGGTCGTGATATTTTTGTTAGTTAGCCTTATAAAGCTAACTAAAGAAGGCTGGAGGCCTGATCTTCAGGTGATCCCCTTATTTTTTCTGAGAACGATTAAAAATTAAAATTAAAGCATGGATCTTGAAAGTAATTAAAATTGTTTATAAGAAACAAAATTTGAAGGGGAAATTAAGAAAAGCTTTTCTATAAAGTAACTTATTTTGTATCATCAAGACATTTCAGTTAAAATACAAAATACAAAAAGTTTAATTATGTTTCAGTGGCGGCAGTCAAACGAAAAGATCCGACTTTTCTCCCACACCTGTATATATATATATATAATATATAATATATATATATATATATGAATAAAACCACGAAGGAAAGGAAACACAAAATGGTGCTCAAGCGCTTTCGTCTAATGTTCCTGAGGATGTCATTAGACGAAAGCGCTTGAGCACCATTTTGTGTTTCCTTTCCTTCGTGGTTTTATTCATCATAAAATATTTTTCACGTGTTACTTTCGTGAAATAATTTTCATATATATATATATATATATATATATATATATACACTTCCGGCCGAAACCGGAAACAATAGGAGCGATTATTGATGTAATATTGGCAACTAATCTTGGGTATTAGGGACCAATCATTCCAGATTAAATTTAAACGCTCCAACTCACAATTTATTATTTTTTTTTCTTTTTTTTCTTTTTTTTCAATTTTAAATTTTCCATTCAAGTGTCAATTAGTATCGGTTATTTTAAACGTTTTTATTCAATTAACTTTACTGAATTTCCATTTGTCTTCCATTTCGATATTTATTTGTTTCTGTTTGTGTTAGGATTCATTTCGACCTAAATTTTGTTGTTGTTTTTTTCCTTTCTTTTTGGCCGCCGTTCGATATTTCAATTATTAATTCGTGACTATTTTCAATATCGTTTGTTGAACTATCAAGGACACGTGTGTGATGTTGAATACGCGCGCGCGCGTGCACACACACACACGCATTTGTTTCGTTCTCTCTCTCTCGTCTTGCGCGGAATATCTCCTATACAAGCGTCGTTCTTTACGTTAATTATACTGCGCGTTTGCAGTTAAATGTATATAATGTTACGGCATGCGGAAGGTGCCCCCTTGGGGCATTGGTTTCTGCGAGTATGTAGAAGAATTACGGCATTTGGAAGTGAGGCCCATGGTGTAATGGTTATCGCATCTGACCGGCAATCGGAAGATCCCGGGTTCGATTCCCGAATGGTTACCTCATTTTTTCATTTGTTTCGTTCTCCCTCTCTCGTCTTGCGCGGAATATCTCCTATACAAGCATCGTTCTTTACGTTAATTATACTGCGTGTTTGCAGTTATATATATATATATATATATATATACAGCAGGGCCAGAAACTGGCACACTGTCAGGCCAACTAGTGTACCCCATTCGGCTAATTCTTGGATTATTATTTTTCAGCACCTTCAGGAGTCAAACTCCCGACTTCAGTGTTTTCACTTCGCCTATAGGGAAACGTATTATCCAGCAGGGTAACCTACGAGTAGAGCCCCCGGCCGTTAATCGAAAGGTCCCGAGTTCGATTCTCGGCTTGGAGTTCAGAATTGAGCGGTTAAGGTGCTTTTCTGGGTCTTCCTTGGTGGAATAAGGGTTCGAATACCACGTAAAGCTGTAGGTCCCCTTCGTCATATGATTTTATATGTAGTTAGTACGAAGGGAATTAAACAACTCCAGATATTATTACTATCAAACCTGCGTAGGGGACCTACAACTTTACGTGGTATCCGAACCCTTATTCCACCATGAAAGACCCAGAAAAGCACCTTAACCGCTCAGTTCTGAACTCCAAGCCGAGAATCGAACTCAGGACCTCGGCCCCACGAAATAGGTGTGGGGGAAATTCCCTCTCCCTGGCAGCACCCGTATTTCAGTGGGTTAGACAGTTATAAGTAAAGTGAAGACACTGAGATCGGGGGCTCGATTCCCAATGGTGCTAGAGGGACGTAGCCAAGGTGGGGGCGACGGAGGCGGTCCCCCCCCCTTGGAAAGTCCAGGAAAAAATCTGCGGTAATTACAACCAAGATTCACCGCCAAACTATAACATTTAACAATTTGGTATTTTATATATTATATATATATATATATATAATAATATATATATATATATTATATATATATATATGTGTGTGTCTCAACTAATCTAGCTGTTTCTGCAATCGTTTGACGCCTTATACGTGAGTTTCATTTGGATCTCTTGTAATGACTTCGTTATTCATAGATATGTTATATTGTTAAAGGTGGATATGTTACGTTTTTTTTGCGAAATCGGTCTTTTTGCAAATTCTCCGGTCAGTTTGCAAAGAAACCAAAACAATAGTAATTTTACAAAATGACCTTAAATGTTTGATCATTTTGCAAAAACACAAAATTCGGCCGCTTTGCAAAATCACCAATAATCTTGTCGGTGTATTTGTAAAATCTCTTGTTCTAATACTGTAGAACCTTCTAGCTCCTAACCTAACCACAATGACACTGTTGGTTAGGTTAGGTTAGGTTAGGAGCTAGAAGGTTCTACAGTATTAGAACAAGAGATTTTGCAAATACACCGACAAGATTATTGGTGATTTTGCAAATTGACCGATTTTTGTGTGTTTTTGCAAAATGATCAAACATTTAAGGTCATTTTATAAAATTACTATTGTTTTGGTTTCTTTGCAAACTGACCGGAGAATTTGCAAAAAGACCGATTTCGCAAAAAAACTAACATATACACTAAATAATGAGTTCGCCCGATTCACCACGGAACCTGACGAACGTGCTCAAGTTTGCTCCCCCTTGGGATATTCCTGGCTACGTCCCTGCTAGCGTATAATAATAAGGGAGTTATCGCAATGACATGTGTTTGTTTGACCTGAAGATTATGCGAGTTTATAGCCCTTCTCACTGGTAATTACCCCCTGCCCCCCTCCCTGGTCTCTAGTAAGGGGGGGGGGGGTTATCTCCCAGAATGTTTTGTTTCGGGTATGATTTGGCATTGATATGTTAATAATATTTTTGTCGTAGTTTCGGAAACCTTGAATGTTGAGGTAGTTACGGATACTAATACTAAAAATAAACCCACAACCAAAAAAATTATCGCAATTATACTCGTCCAAACACAAAATTTCATCATTTTATCAGCCCCCATTCCCATTCTCGGTCCACAATTGAGAATGTACAAAGTGAGAAATTCACAAATGAGAAAAAAAATTTCCATTTCAGAAACTATCAATGTCCCTTCCATTCGCAATCAAGGTATAGACGCCAAATAAGAATGGCTAATGTTTACTAACCTAGCTGAACTTGACCTATCCTAACCTACCACTAACCTAACCTAATTTAATATTAACTTAACCCAACCTAACGTGGACCAAAGTGGGAAGTTCGTGAATGAGAATAAAAATGGCATGAAGTGGAAATAGATCAATTTGAGAATTTCCTCTATACATATTCTCGGTCGCGATTTTTAGCTCGAGGGTCTTCCATTTGGAACTATAGGTTATATCGGAAAAATAACCCAGCTATGGACTATCCCAAGCCAATCTGAGAAATGGGGTGTGGGGTGCAGTGACGAGCCCGCTGCACGTATAATGTACTTGGCTCGACCGATTTCTCCTTTTAAAAACTTATTTTCCTCGGTTGGCGACGTTACCGTCCATCTCAATGACCTTTCGTGGTTGAAGGACGTAAAACGGCACAATCAACCAACCAACTTTCTCGAAACATTGTTACCCCGGGGCTTTTATCCGTGAAGTATCTCTTTCAGAATGTACAAAGTTCGGTGAAGGTCGAAAAGAAAGAAAATGTCGAGGGTTTTCTCGCGTGGCTTTCGAAAGTCCAAGAAATTGGTCCCTGAAGACCTTAAGAGAATTAGCTTAATTCAGGACTGTATAAAACTGACCCTTTCGACCACAACGTTGGGTAATCTTGTGTGACCTTGAACAGGGTGTTTACGCGCACAATTCCTATTCGTAG
This sequence comes from Bathynomus jamesi, assembly GCA_023014485.1. Lineage (NCBI taxonomy): Eukaryota > Metazoa > Arthropoda > Malacostraca > Isopoda > Cirolanidae > Bathynomus > Bathynomus jamesi. The sequence continues at coordinate 5,815 of JAJOZX010011745.1, forward strand.
AGGAAGGGTAATATATTATTATCATTTAGGATGGCCAGAAACTGGCACACCGCTCAGGCCAACTTACAGTATACCACCCACTGGGCTAACTCCTGGATTACTAGTAATCAGCATCATCGAGAGTCGAACCCCCGACCTCAGTGTCTTCACTTCGTTTAAAGAGAATTTCTTACTGAGTTCACTGAGTTCTTGAGTTTCTTACTGAGTTCACTGAGTTTTTAATTTTATATTCAATTATTTCAAAATTAATGTTAAATATTAACATTAGTTCCTCATGACGTTAATGATGGAGTCTTCCAACGTTTCTGACGTACAAACACGTGAACGCAACGTTCTATGCTACTAGCGGTCTTGTTTATAGATCTTTCCACAATGACGTCATGTTCAGAACATAATTGGAAAACTGAGTGAGTGAAATATAAGAAGAAAAGGTTGATAGGAATGAAAATGGTCGCTATTAGTGTACTGTTTAGGTCCAATTCCTAAAAATATTTTGTCTTTTATATATTCTGAAATATTTTACTTTATTTACTGGGCATATTTATTTTAATTTAATGGGTATATTTATTTTAATGGGTATATGAACATACCCATTTATGAGGTCAAAAGATGACTGTATATTCTTGACCACACAGAAACCCAAACAAGTTCACATCGATTTATTTCATACATTTTTTTTACCCGTGGTCAACACTAACTAATCATTCCGGAATTTCCTGTCTGAGCCACGTCCGGAATTTAGAAATACATCCGAGATTTGTTATGCGTACGACGGTCCTGAATTTGAGTCACCTCCGGAATTTAGAATTCTGTCTGTGATTTGATATTTGATCTAAGATACGGAATTCACGAATCGATTAGTGATTTGGCATTCCAATCACGTCCGGAATTTACAAATCTGTCCGTGATTTCCAATTTTAGTCACGATCCGGAACTTGGAATGCTATCGGTGATTTGATATTTGAGTCACATCCAGAATATACAAACCTTTTATTGATATGACATTTGAATCACGTCCGGAATGTACAAATCTGTCGGTGGTGATTTGGTATGTAATTCCGGTGCATTCCTCCTCTCCGGCAGATAGCTTGGATTAAAAGCGACACACAGACGCTGCTCAGCATCGAGAAGACGATGATCACGAGGAATTATCGTCTTAGGGTAACGCACAGCGACGATACAACATGGTTCCTCCACATCGACGAGGCCATGATGAGTGACAGAGGATATTACATGTGCCAAATCAATACAGTGCCACCTCTCGTCGAACAAGGATTTCTGGAAGTCGTTGGTAAGTTCTCAGAGATTTAAACAAATTATTGAATCAATTCACCCTTTCATGCCTGAATTATGAAATTTATATTTTAATTTTCTTTCCTGTTCAAGCCAAAATAACCTTTAATATTCTAATATTCAGATCGTAAGGTTCAAAATCGATTATCAAGCTCATGTTGCCATAAGGCGACAGTCGGCATTAAAGGATTAATATTGAGTAGTAAGTTTTAAATCAATGAATGAACCATTAATTCCACAGTTATCCAAATCTTTATTAAATTTTCAACGATAGTATGAATTATATTTAAACTTTATTTGTTTTTATTTATAAAGAGTTAAAAAGGTGAAAGATCAGTATTTAAACTAATAATATGTCCATTTACTATTTAAAATTATTACAAACTCTATTTTAAATTACTCTCTCTCTCTCTCTCTCTCTCTCTCTCTCTCTTCTCTCTCTCTCTCTCTCTCTCTCTCTCTCTCTAATTAATAATGAATCATTTCTACACCTAAAATGGAAAATTCACTATTAACACGTTTACAAATGAAAAACTAACATTATTTTAATTGATTCACGAGAGTTACTTCCGCTTAAATAATATTCACTTCCTCTTCGAAGAGAATTACTTCCCCTCCAACGATATTCACTTCGGGTTAAACCGTATTTGTTTCCGTTTAAATGAGAATTATTTCCGATTGAATGAGGTGTACTTCCACGAAACAAGATTTACTTCCTCGCAAACAAATATTACTTCCGTTTAAATTAAAATTACTTCCGCTCCCAAAATATTTGCTTCCGTTTAAACAAGATTTATTACCTCTTAAACTGAGTTACTTCCTATTAAATGAGGTGTACTTCCGTTAAAAACAAGGTTTACTTCCGGTTACCGGATGTTTTATTTGTTTTCATTTCCTCATTTTCAGTTCCGCCAAATATTGTCGACGAAAAATTGAGCGGAGATGTTGAGGTGAGCGAAGATTCATCGGCACAACTCAAGTGTATGGCAACCGGTTATCCGGCACCCGAAATCCGGTTCCGGAGAGAGGATGACCGGAAGTTACATAGAGGAGGATCCCGCGGTAAAGGTTAGTTGAAACGATGAAATAATTATAATTCCGGAATTTTATATTCGTTTTGATTCACAATTCCGGAATTTTATATTCGTTTTGATTCACAATTCCGGAATTTTATATTCGTTTTGATTCACAATTCCGGAATTTTATATTCGTTTTGATTCACAATTCCGGAATTTTATATTCGTTTTGATTCACAATTCCGGAATTTTATATTAGGTTTGATTCACAATTCCGGAATTTTATATTCGTTTTGATTCACAATTCCGGAATTTTATATTCGTTTTGATTCACAATTCCGGAATTTTATATTCGTTTTGATTCACAATTCCGGAATTTTATATTCGTTTTGATTCACAATTCCGGAATTTTATATTAGGTTTGATTCACAATTCCGGAATTTTATATTCGTTTTGATTCACAATTCCGGAATTTTATATTCGTTTTGATTCACAATTCCGGAATTTTATATTCGTTTTGATTCACAATTCCGGAATTTTATATTCGTTTTGATTCACAATTCCGGAATTTTATATTCGTTTTGATTCACAATTCAGGAATTTTATATTCATTTTCATTCACAATTCCAAAATTTTATACGATTTTGATTAATAACAATTCCGGAATTTTATATTCAAATTGATTAACAATTCCGGAATTTTATACGAATTTGATTAATAACAATTCCGGAATTTTATATTCGGTTTTATAGGAACTGAACTAATCAAGACATTATTTTTGGGCTAAAACTTAACTCATTTGTTTACAATGAGACCAAATCTTTCTTTGAGAAGTGAAAAATATTTGATTCAAACTAATTCGAAGACTTTAAATTACTTCTTCTGAACTGATGGAAAAATAGCGTTCCGGTCCCTTTAAATGTAACAGATATATGCTTTATGAAGAAGTATTCTTTCAAAAGAATTGAAATATAACTAAACGCTAGAAAAAGGCTTCTTTTAGTCTTCTAAACACGAGATGTATGTAAAAACTCGATAAAAAGAGTTCTTTTTAAAGGCTTTAGTTACTTAACTCGCATTTATAAAAAGTGTTTTGTAGGAGTCATTTCTAGCCCGGAGGGGAATAAATGCACCCCCCCCCCTCCCACAGAATGTCCAAGAGATAACAAGTAACATCTAGGAAACTTATTTCACCTTTAGCTCGAACATTAACAGGGTAAACGACCAACTCAACCCAACCCAGGAGCCAGCAGACGGGAGCAAACCAGAGCCTCACCGCTCAGAGTCCGCCATCGGAACCAGTGAGAGCTACCGGGTGCTCCAGAGATAACAAGTATATAAAATTAAGTCTTAACGTGAGTTGTATAATTGTCGTAGGTCACAGTTAATGCGGGATCAAAATGGGGTATGTACACTTTCGGAAATAAGTTCACCTACAAACAAAATTTATAAACATGCAAAAATTACTAATTGGTAATATTCCGATTTTCCTTGGCTATTTTATCCTTTTTGGTCACAGTATTAAAATTTCAAAACCAAAACCAACTAATTAGTAATTTTTCATGCTTTTTGGAAATATCATATTTCTTGGCGAGCTTTTTTTTCCGAAATAGGACCTAATTTAGGCATAATTAGGTCATAAAATTCGCGCATTAACCCCCATATATATATGAGACAACCTAAAAGTACAACCAACAACACCAAATAAACAACAACACAACAACAACAACAACATGAAACAACTAACAAATAAATCTACAACACAAATCACCACGAAAACAATCACACTCAGAAACCACAGCTCAATCTCAAACAGAAAAACAAACACAGCCGTAAGAACCTTACGAAACCGCGACATTTTCATATTTTCGATTGCGGATGACGACATTTCACCTAATTTATATGACCTAAGTTACCTAACCTAACCTAACCTTCATTCTATACATTCTTTCGTAATATTTAATGTTTCAATTAAAAAAATAAATGTGAATCTACGACTAGCGACACCATTAATGTCGCTACACGCACGTTCGTGTTGCGGTAAGTGAATTTATACTAAAGATTGTCGCGGTTTCGTAAGGTAACCAAGAACACACACACACAAATGCAATACAAAACGCCGCACATTCTACAGCAATGGAAGAAGAACCGAAACAAGTACTACTACAACAACCCCAGGGGAGAGTTCAAAAGTGGGGATGGGGGTTTAGAGGGGGGCGGGGGTGGGGGTGGGGGGGGTGCCAAGGAACGTATCGTGTAAAAGTGGCATTTGGCAAGCGGAGTATTGGCTCTCTCGAGATTTTTCGATGTTTTGTGGAAAGAAACGAAAAAGGAACGAACTTTAACTCAAAAGTTTCGTGGCGGAACAACACTCGAGAGAACGAGTGTGGCACAGGCGGTTAAGAGGCCAAATCGTGTATCGAGACATTCACACACATTTAATATTTGCCATCACACACACACACACATATATATATATATATATATATATATATATATATATATATATAAAACGTGGGCCAAATATTGCTATAAAGTATTCGCTGTTTTCAAATTGGAAATATCTAATTCCCTCCTAAAAGTTGTTCCCATCATCTCCACGATAACGGAGATACAGAAACGAGGGTGCCAGGAGTGCCTCTCCAGTGCCAAAAATTTGGCACGACGACCAATTTCATTTTTAAGCTCTGATTCCTTTTCAAAATTTTCTGCTTTTTCAACATATAGATTTAAAATTAACATAAGTCCTTTTAAAAACATTCTTTTCAACATTCTCTTTTGGTCAGATCCCGTTACTATGACAACTTCACTATTATTTAACTTCATTCATTCATTCTTATATTTTCATTCACTCATTCTTATATTTTCATTTATTCATTCATTCCGATATTTTCATTCATTCATTCATTCCGATATTTTCATTCATTCATTCATTCTTATATTTTCATTCATTCATTCTTATATTTATTCATTCATTCTTTTTATTTTATATTTATTTATTTACTCATTCTTATACATACTCACTCTTATATTAATTCATTTTACCCGTTCACTTATTCATTTATTCATTTATTTATTCATTCTTTCTTACAGCCACACATTAATTTTTACATTTTTCATTAATTTATTTACATTTATTTATTACATTCACATTCACATTCACATATATTCATTTACTCTTAGGTCGGCCGCACACAGGATCGTCTTGTGACTGACGACTGCCGACTTGGATCGTGACGACTCGAGTCGCGTGATTTTACATTGACAGAATGAGAGCCCCGCACACTGCAGTAACAGCGACGTTATTCTCCAGAATCGCGTCGCGGTTGCTGCAGTGTGCGGGGGCTCCCATTCTGTTAATGTAAAATTACACGCGACTCGAGTCGTCACGATCTAAGTCGTCAGTCGCGAGACGATCCTGCGTGCGGCCGGCTTTACATTTATTAATTTGTTAAAATATTCTTACACATTTTCACTTACTCATTAACTGATTCTTACACTTATTCAACCTAACTTCGCTACTCTGCATTATCTATTAAGATTTATCCTACAACTCCATTGTGCCATTAAAGCATAACATTTGCTTGTTAATGGCACTTCTTTGCTATGTAAATATATAAAGGCATCACCATCCCATTTCTTCGAATGTATAATAGGCATGCGTGTGTGTATATATATGTACGCGAGTGCGTATGTATGGATATACATGCATGTACCTGCATGTGTGTGTGTGTGTGCTTATATGTATAAGTGTGCATGTGTGGACATATGTATGTATGTATGTCTGTGTGGATATATATATATATATGCGTGTGTGTGTGTGTGTGTGTGTGTATGCTTCCTGTAGCAAGTGATGTGCCCCATGAACTCGTCTAAAAACAATAATAAATTATAATATTCATATTATTATTGTTTTTGTTAACACTGTTTTATATTGTCTATTCTACTACATATACTACTTAGGAATGCATTAACTGTCGCACTCTCATATGTACATGTATATACAGGGTGTCCCATAAGTCGAGTCTCATGGGAAAATTTATTTTAAATTAAATTTACAAAAGTAATACATAAGAACTAAAACTAAAGGCGGCGGGCGTCCTTTTCCTCAGGAGTGTAACTCACTTTCATATTAGCTATTGCGTGTTATTCTACTCGCAACTAAAAAAAAAAAAAAGGGTCCCAAAACAAGACATTAATTTGAACATTTGTCTTCGTTCTAATGTATTAATTTTGTAAATTCAATTTCATATAAATTTTCCTATGAGACCGCACTTATGGGATACCCTGTGTGTATATATATATATATATATATATGTTTAAACACAGACCGTGCATGGAACAAGGAACTCTTCTGGGAAATTAAATCCACTATAGTCCGAATAAGTAATGGTAAATGACAAATACCATAGTTTTTTCCTTTTTCATGATTTTAGCCCGACGTGGGCAACGGGTCTCTCGCAAAGAGATCCCATAAATATAGCTTCCCTCACCAGCTATCTGCAAAGCAGACAGGATCCAGCTTTGGGACGTGGATCTAGGGTTTAAAGCAAACCTAGATCCCTACACTCAGAACCTCTATATAAGTAAAAGACTCGTTGCATTCACGTCGTGTTGAATAAATCAAAGAAAAAGGGGGTAACTATTGTATTTTTAGCCAAAAAAAACCGTTGCCCACGTCGGGCTAAAATCATGAAAAGGAAAAAACTATGGTATTTGTCATTTACCATTACTTATTCGGACTATAGTGGATTTAATTTTCCCAGAAGAGTTCCTTGTTCCATGCACGGTCTGTGTTTAACATATAATGTTCTCAGGGAACCATTCTGAGTTTGTGTATACTAAACGGACGTGTTTCGTGCCTTGAAAAGTGGACGCTCAATGTCCCGGTTGAGGTTTAAGTTTTGGTTTTTTTGGCTAAAAATACAATAGTTACCCCCTTTTTCTTTGATTTATTCAACACGACGTGAATGCAACGAGTCTTTTACTTATATAGAGGTTCTGAGTGTAGGGATCTAGGTTTGCTTTAAACCCTAGATCCACGTCCCAAAGCTGGATCCTGTCTGCTTTGCAGATAGCTGGTGAGGGAAGATATTTATGGGATCTCTTTGCGAGAGACCCGTTGCCCACGTCGGGCTAAAATCATGAAAAAGGAAAAAACTATGGTATTTGTCATTTACCATTACTTATTCGGACTATAGTGGATTTAATTTTCCCAGAAGAGTTCCTTGTTCCATGCACGGTCTGTGTTTAACATATAATGTTCTCAGGGAACCATTCTGAGTTTGTGTATATATATATATATATATATATAGATGTGTGTTATTATATGTTACTCTCTGTATATCTTTTGTATGCTTTATATATATGTAACAAAGAACAATAAATTACAATTATTATTATTAATTATTGTTATTATTATTATTAATTATTGTTATTATTAATTATTGTTATTATTAATTATTATTATTATTAATTATTATTATTATTATTATTAATTATTATACCACAAAAAAAATAAAAAAATTTCATTGACTTAAAAAAAAGATCGCACCGAAATTAACTCAAAATAACCAACAAAATCATACACAAAATCGCCAAAAAGAAGTCATACAACAACAACAACAAAGTAGAATCAAGTTACGAACAAACAAAAGATCGAGGAAGAAAAAAAAAGAAAAAAAATTAAGAAAAAAACAAGAAGAAGAGACAGCATCATGATTACATTTATCTGAGGGACAACCAACCAACTACTTCTGACAATGATGAATAATTCATAAGAAATCAGCAAATGCCCTATCATTCGCGAAGAACTTGGTTCAACTTTTTTTTGGGGGGGGGGGGGTTTGGGGGCTGGGAAAGGGAGGGAGTGTGTGTAGGGTAGGGGGTGGGAGGTTGTAAGGGTTGTGAGGTAGTAGGTTCGCTGGGAGGGACGAAGGTTGGTTTTTTTTTTTCTGAAGTGGCGTAAGGAGGGGAAAAGAGACCCCCCCTCCCCCTCCATCAACTGTTATAAACTAAGATGAATGAACTACGCGTCTGCCTCAATCCAAAGTCCCCCCCCCCCACTCCACGAACCCGACTCCGCACCCTCCTTCAGCACGAATTTTTTTTTTAAATTGATATGATGAAGCGAGTGAGTTACTTTGTTTAGTTGGTTGTATAAGATCAACTTTTTAGAGATGGAATGAATATTTCAGTTGGTTTATTAAATGTACATTTTTCGGAGGAGTGGGGGGAACAGGGTGGGAGGGGGCGTTGACGTTAGAAACAAAAGTTTGACTTCAACATAAAGTTTTTTTTTGTTTTTTGCTTTCTTGCTTTTTCTTTTTTTGGTTTTGCATAAATTTTTATTTGCATACAGATGATATATCTTTGCCGACATAATACATCTAGACAATATATTTCCAGTGATACACCACCCACCCACACAATTAAAAAAAAGATATATATATATATTATATATATATATATATATATATATACATATATATATATATATATATATTAAAGACACAATGACCGTGTAAAAAATTAAGTAAGGCAATTAAAATCCACAATGTTTAAAAAATAAAAAACCAAAAAACGCGGAACTTTTCGAGAGAGCCTTCCCTCTTCATTCAGGCGGTGGGCAGAAACTCAGTTTCTCTCTCTCTCTCTCTCTCTCTCTCTCTCTATATATATATATATATATATATATAAACGTATTCTTTCAATATGCTTAAAAAACAGCTGGCAAATTTTGACACAAAGGCTCGACAGACCCACATTGTGAGGGGCAAGCGAGTCCAATACTCTGACCTCTATTCCACCAGGGAGAACTAAATTCCTTCTTTCATTCGACTTTTTCGCGCGATCACAGCCCACGGTTGTGTAATCGAACGACCCTGGGCTCGAATCCGTTCAACGTCAAACGCATTAATACCTTGGGTTAAGGCATCATCATTTATTACGCTCTCTCTCTCTCTCTCTCTCTCTCTCTCTCTCTCTCTCTCTCTCTCTCTCTCTCTCTCTCTCTCTCTCTCTCTCTCTCTCTCGTCTTGACTCGACTTTTGTCTCATTCTCTTCGAACACCCGCAATCTCATTATCTCTTTAACTGCAGCATCCCCCTCATCTCCCCTTGGCTAATCTCCCCTCAACTGTTAGTGCTTGAACTGTAACTATAAACCACCGAAAACTTACCCACTACGAGTCTCATTGAGGCCAATTTTGGCCTCTTAATTTCCGTAATTAAACCTCGAAATTAGGCCAAAAATTAGGCCAAAAATTAGGCCAAAAATGGACACTCAAAATCAAAGTCATCTAAAGAGTGCTTAAGGGAGCCAAATGGGAGGAAGGCCCACTTAAAGCACACACGCGACTGCACTTGAATCCACTAAAGGGGGCACTTGCGAGTAAGTGGGACTTTGACCATCTTAATTATATAATGTTTTCCTCAAGAAATAACTTTGTTACGAAAACATAAAAAAATTATTTAAGATTTACATCAAATATTTTAAGATTTACATCAAATGATTTAAGATTTACATCAAGTGATTTAAGACTTACATCAAGTGATTTAAGACTTACATCAAGTGATTTAAGACTTACATCAAGTGATTTAAGACTTACATCAAGTGATGTAAGATTTACATCAAGTGATTTACATCAAATGATTTAAGATTTACATCAAATTATTCAGGATTTACATAAAATTATTTAAGATTTACATCAAAGATTTACATCGAATGATTTAAGATTTACATCAAATGATTTAAGATTTACATCAAATGATTTAAGATTTACATCAAATTATTCAGGATTTACATCAAATTATTCAAGATTTACATCAAATTATTCAAGATTTACATCAAATGAAGTTTATATTTGAAAAGTATTTGTTAAGTGTTGCTCATAAATTGTGAAGCTTATATTTTTTTGGTGAAGTTTCGGGTAATGTTAAGTGACCGTCATTTCTATTATTCTAATAATGATGATGGTTTGGGAACCTACTTAAATAAAGACTGTCCCAAGCCAGTCTGAGAAATGAGGAATGGGGTGCAGTGACGAGCCCGCTGTACGTAATGTATTTCGCTCGACCTAGTTTCCCTTTTATATGGCACTTATTTTTCCGGATTGATGGGGATTACCATCCATCTCAATGATCCTCCGAAGTTGAGGGACGCAAAAAGAATAACGAATGTTTTCGGGTTATTTAACCTCCTTCAGAACGATAGAAAGACGCGTGTAACGAGAGGGTCGGGGGATTACAGCTTTACGTGGAATCCTAATAACCATAGATCGCTACATCATCTAAACGCAGAGGAAGACGGTCCCTTCCCCCTTCCAACTACTGAGCAGACCCAACGTCATTTAACCTCGCTGATCTAACGGGAAGCGGACTGAGTGTGGATGACGTCACTGCTATAAACTGAATGCAACTATGGTGAATCAAATCATCACTTTCTCTTTGTTTGTGGTGATGTGGTCACGGTGCATCTGTGAGTAGGAGTGAGAATCCTTTCTCGAGTAACACCGACTGCGTTGATTAAAACACCGCAGGGGATTACAGGACTCGGGAGGAGTGGTTAGAGTGTTGGTCTTGCATACGAGCAGCATTGATTCGGACCAATCTTAATTCGTGATTAGGTCAGATTTTCATTTTATATATATATATATATATATATATATATATATATATTATATATATATACAGGGTGAGTCAAAAGTCTGGAAACACAGGGACTATGCTTTCAATGCAAATATACATATATATATTGCACTGAAAAGCATAGTTCCTGTTTCCAGACTTTGACTCACCCTTTAAATTATATAATATATATAATATATAAATTATTTCACGAAGTAACACGTGAAAAATATTTATGATGAAAAAACCACGAAGGAAGGGAAACAGAAAATGGTGCTCAGCGCTTTCGTCTAATGGACATCCTCAGGAACACTGAAGTACATAAAGAGTTACAGCCTATATATAGGTTACAGAAAAAAAAAGTGTATATATATATATATATATATATATATATATATATATACGATAAACGGAGAGATAAAACTAAAAATTATTAAACATTAAAAGATTGTGGGAGGAGCATACAAATTTGTAAGGCAAAACTACCGATTTTTAGCACAAGATCAAATGAATTGTTTCCAACCAATGTTATAGAGAGAGAAAAAAAATACAAATTTATACTGGAAATCTGCCCGGGTTTTAGCACTCTGCCCTTCTTGTTTAAGGTTCGATGTATATAAAAATAAATTTAAAAATAAAAGTTATTAGAGTAGCATAAGTTTACAAAGATTTAGCGTTCTACCCTTCTTATCTAAATCTGTTCTGAAGGAATTCAAAACAACAGGATCGAGTTGAAAAAGACCTTGCTTATGTTGAAGTTATTTGTAAGTTGGATAATGGCAGACTCAAGAATATTTCTATTAACAATGTTGCTAGAGTGAAATAAAACTGAAGCATTATTCCAATCAATAATTAATTGGTTGGAAACAATTCATTGATCTTGTGCTAAAAATCGTAGTTTTTCCTTACAATTTGTGTGCTCCTCCCACAATCCTTTAATGTTTAATAATTTTTATTTTTATCTCTCCGTTTATTTGTGTGTGATATATATATTTTTCTGTAACCTATATATAGGCTGTAACTATGTACTTCAGTGTTCTGAGGATGTCATTAGACGAAAGCGCTTGAGCACCATTCTGTGTTCCTTTCCTTCGTGGTTTTATTCATCATATACTGTATATATTTATATATATATATAACTATTTCAATGTAATGAATTAAGATTAACTGTATTTAAAAATTTCCAACCCCATACATTTAGAGATAAAGTGGGAGGCGGGCCCCCCAAAAAAAAACTGCAGCCCCCCCCCTTCCATTTTTTTACCTTCCGCACTTAATTAAATCTCTGTCAAATAATTTTCAATTTCATAATGACCGTTGATCCATTGTCGATGAACTCTTTAAAACGAATTAAAAATGGGTCGACAGACGTCGCCTGTGTGTGTGTGTGTGTGTGTGTGTGTAATTTGCGTTTATGTATGTACATACATGTACACAGGATGTACTATTTCGTTACGAAAAAGTTTTCTTGGATGCCCTAATTCCATTTTTGAATTAAAAATTAAGTTGAAGAGTATATATATATATATTATATATATATATATATACAGGGTGTCCCATAAGTCCGGTCTGATAGGAAAATTTATTTTAAATTTACAAAACTAATACATTAGAAGTAAACAAATGTTCAAATTGATGTCTTGTTTTGGACCTTTTTTTTTATTTTTGGTTGCAGGTAGAAAGGCGGAGGCCTTTTCCTGAGGAGTGTAACTTACTTCCATATTAGCCAGTGCGTGTTATTCTACCTGCAACAAAAAAAAGAATGTCCCAAAACAATGTTCTAATGTATTACTTTTGTAAATTTAATTTAAAATAAATTTTCCTATCAGACCGGACTTATGGGACACCCTGTATGTATATGAATTCGCGTCCAATCTCTGAAAGAACTTGTTTGAGTCTTTCCACGTTCCCAGTTCTGGTTGGATTCTCTTCTAACGGGTACCAGTACGATAATAATGATATCTGAGGTTCGTTTAACCTCGCTCGTAACAGCTGTAAATGTCCATATGACGGAGGGGACCTACAGCTTTACGTGGTATCCGAATCCCCCTACTCTACAAAGAAGACTCAGAAAAACACCTTAATCACTGAAACATGAAGTCTCAGCCCGAGATTCAAACCCACGACCTTCTGATTAACAGGCCATTCGGCTACTCTGAGGTGACTTTAAACCTTTAAACATAGAAATACGTACTGTTGACTTCAAAAGTCCTTCGAGAAGGTAAAATCTACGGAAAAAATACCAAAGATTTCAAACTTCAAAAAAGTTCACAATTGGATGAAATAAATACTTTCAATAATAATAATAATAATTTATCAATTGGAAAGACAGTGTATTCGGTACCCAATTTTCCATTGATTAAATTATTTTTTCCAACCAATTATGATTTTTTTATGAAAATTGAAAATTTTCAGGGCCTCTTTGCGGATTATATCCCTTCAGCAAACTTACCCTTGTAGCAAAATGTACACACAAACGCACCCTCTCCACAAAACACCACAGTGTGTGTATGTGTAAATATATATATATATATATATATATATATATATATATAATATATATGAGGAGTGTGTGTGTGTGTATTATATTAAGGCAATGCTTATCCAAGCACATTAATTTAATATATATATAATGACGTATCATGTCACGAAATGTATAAACTTGTCAGTCATTCCTTATTTATTTTTCGTGCCATGTTCTTTTAAACTCAACAAAATCATAGGTTTTAAACCCTCACAAAATCATAGGTTTTAAAACCCCGCTAAAAAAAAAACATTTTTAAAACCCACAAATCAACTTGGATTTAAATCAACGTAAACCTGTGTTTGATGTCATTAAACTTACATAGATTGACAGGAATCATTTCGGAAATGGCACAATGGCCTTTAACAAGTTACAGATTAGACCATATATATAATATATATATATATAATATTATATATATTGTCGTATTGTTAAATTTGAATATGAAATTTACAATCATTGCAACAATGATTAAGTTAAAATGAAATTTCGCGATTTTGGCAAAATTATCTGAATTTTAATATTAAAAATTTCGTAAAGAGTTATTTTTAAATGGAACCAAACATTATTACGTTACGATCAGGAGGGTAGGGTAGGTCTACGAGATTTTTAAAAATGGATCTCGTTCACCAGCCTCCATTTTGGAGGGGTCCTTAACCAAAAAAAAAAAAAAAAAAACGCTGTTTGACGCTAAAGAAAGTAATTCGTTATTTAAGATGTACCGAACTAAAGGTTTCCTCTCTACGATCCAGTGTTAAATTATGAATTTACGATCGCTTCCCCGTTATTATTACCGTTCTAATTAAAATAAACCGGTAAGTAGTGATAATCGTCGCCATTTCCCACTCCTCGTTTTGTTACATAAAATAACGTTGGCTGCAGACTATATGTCTCAGTTGAAGACCGGCCGCGCTACCCGTTTATAGAATACAGAAATTGGCGTAAAGTACTGTAAGTATAAAGAGCGAAAATAAGGTAGATCAAAAATAATTAAATAGAAATTAAAGGTGTTTTCGCCACTATATATATATATATATATATATATATATATATTACTTGCATAAAATCAAAGTCGTAACACTCTCTCTCTCTCTCTCTCTCTCTCTCTCTCTCTCTCTCTCTCTCTCTATTCTCTCTCTCTCTCCTCTCTCTCTCTCTCTCTCTCTCTGCAGCCAATTCAGCCAACTGATTCGGAAGGTCGAAAAGAAAATTGAAAACAATATTAAAGACAAGAACGGGAAAATTCATTCGCTCCTTCCAAACTTTAAAACAAAATTAATATATATATATATATATATTATATATATATATATATCTCAGGAAGAGAAAAATAATGCAACGTTTTCATGATAAATTCCTTCATAATATATATATATACAGGGTGTTTCATAACATGTGGGACGCACTTTCAAGATGGATTAAAGACCTGAAAAACAATGAAAAAAATTATATAAACATATGCCCGAAATCACTTTGTTTCCGAGTTACAGCCCGTTGTGTGTCCAGCAAGTATCCGCCTTACCTTTAAAGGAATGCTCAAAATGACCGCCTTGCGCTTGAATACACGCCTGACCACGCCTCGTCATTGACTGCCTGACGCATTCAAACATTCCAGGTATTGCTCGGATTTTCTGGCATCCTTGGTCTACACGTTGGCGAAGCATTTCAACGTTGTCATGGATGTCACGTAAACGATGGATTTTAGATGACTCCACAGGTAAAATTCGAGTGGATTCAGGTCCGGGGAGCGAGCGGGCCACGCAATGGGTCCTGCACGGCCTATCCATTTATCAGGGAAATGGTCATCCAAATAGTCTCTGGCTACTCGACTAAAATGAGGCGCGGAGGATGCATAAACCACGTACGATGTCGGACACCAAGAGGAACTTCATTGGGTAAATCGCTTAAATCATTCCTTAAAACATTGGAATAGGATTCTCCTGTTAATCTTCCAGGCAAAAACAAAAGGACCGATTAAATTGTCGGCAATAAATCCTGTCCATACATTCATACTAAATTATTGTTGGTGCCTTGACTGGATGATGGCATGCGGATTCTCTTCGGCCCAGTGATGAGTGTTGTGAAAATTGATCACGCCATTTCTTGTGAAGGCAGCCTCATCAGAAAACAACACGGAGGGTAGAAAAAGAGGATCGCGAGCACACTGTTCAAGGAACCAGTATAAAAAGCCTCTCGTGGTGGGAAATCAGCTTCAGTAAGGCCTTGTACTCTCTGAATGTGATATGGGTAAAGCTGTTGTTCTCGTAAAATTCTCCACACAGTTGTGTATCTTACACCCTCTGCTGCTGCTATCCTTCGGGTGCTGACACCAGGATGTTCCTCCACGCGATTCAGGACCCGCTCCTCCAACTCAACAGTTCTGGCGCTGATTGGTCTACCACCATCTGAAACTCGCTTGTTGAGTGATCCTGTATCACCAAGACGCTCGTCTATTCTCTGAAAGGTCTTCTTATCTGGCAGACGGCGATTCGGAAACCTTTCCGCATATACAGACGTCTTGCTGCGGCCGCATTACACTCGGCGAGTCCCTACATGAGATGCATGTCTGCCATTTCTCTGTTATGAATACGAACAATGAAACACCCGCGATGTACCTCTGACTGACTGATAGCTCTACACTCAACGATATTGAAACATGGCAAGGCCATACATGAAATAAGTCTCGTACACACTCACAAACAATGTCGGCAAGCAGTGTTTGTAAACAGTTTGCGGAAAGAATTGCTGGAACACAAAACGGGCTGTAACTCGGAAACAAAGCGTTTTCGGACATATGTTTATATAAGCTTTTTTCATTGTTTTCAGGTCCTGAATCCATCCTGAAAGTGCGTCCAACATGTTATGAAACACACGGGGGTGGGCTGAAAAGTAATGCCTCCACTTGAATAATTCTGGATTATTCAGATAAAACCGGTTTTGTGTTGTACCTTGATATCCCCATCCCATTCCAGATTGTGTAGAGGTAACCAGATAAAACTGGTTTGGTGTTATAGCCTTAGATAGCCTACATTCATTTCACACGTTGGTTCAATATCGATTACAATGGAAAGGAGAAAAGACGTTCGCTTCAAGCAACGTGCCGTAATTAAATTTTTGACCGCGGAAAGTTTTGCTCCCATAGACGTTCATCGGCGAATGCAAGCTGTGTACGGCAAAAAGTATGTTGATGTGAGTACCGTTCGACGTTGGGCAAGGCAGTGTAAAGAAGGAGAAGCAGGCCAAGAAGATTTGCGAGACAAACCGTGAAGTGGAAGGCCTGTAACGGCAACCGACGAGTCTCATCGGAACTACGTTGACGAACTGATTCGTGGAAATCTTCGCATTGAACAAAATGAAATTGCTGCAATGCTCGATATCTCCAAAGAGCGAGTGGGACACATTATCAGTATTCTCAGTTATCGAAAGGTCTGCACCAGATGGGTGCCTCGCACGCTCACTGCCGAGATGAAAACTGAGAGACTACGCATTTGCCAAGAAAATCTGCAGCGCTTCGAAAATGAAGATGAATTTCTGCATATCATTGTGACAGGAGACGAGACGTGGGTCCACCATTATGACCCTGAAAATAAACGGCAGTCCATGAAATATCGGCACAAAAATTCACCGCAATCAAAAAAATTCAAAGTTCAAAAGTCGTCTGGAAAAGTAGTGCTAATTGTTTTTTTGGAATATCAATGGTGTTGTTCTCGAAGACTTTACGGAAAAAGGGACAGCAATCAGCTCCGCAAGTTATACTAAAACTCTGAAGAAGTTGAAAAAACAGATCAGGAGGGTTCGCACCCACATAAACGCAGTCATTGTTCACCATGACAACGCACGGCCTCACACCAGTGTTCAAACCCGAGAAGCAGTTGAGGATCCGCAATTCACCGTCTTGCCGCATCCACTATATAGCTCCGACTTAGCACCATGCGATTTTCACCTCTTTCCTAAACTGAAAGAACATCTCCGTGGAAATCGCTACTCGTCTGACGAAGGAGTTAAGGCCGCTGTGAAATTTTGGTTTCGTTGTCAAAGCTCCAAGTTTTACCGGGATGGACTTCAAAAACTCATTCATCGTTGGTGTAAATACATCGAGGTACAGGGTGATTTTATAGAAAAGCAAATGTAGCGTTTTGAAGAATAAACTCTAAGGTACATATCTGCTTTTAGTTCGATAAAATCCTTCAAACCGTTTAAAATTTATTTGAGTAGAGGCCCTCGTGTGTGTGTGTGTGTGTGTGTGTGTGTGTGTGTGTGTGTGTGTGTGTGTGTGTGTGTATATATATATATATATATAATCAATTTTCAGTCATTTTTCTCGTCAATTCACCACAGAAGGAATGCGGTTTATGCGGTTTAAGTGTGGTTAATTTGGTTCTTGCTGTTAACACCATAATTTAGCCTCGAAAGAGAAAGACAATATTGGTCTTTGATAAGTTTTTAGAATGCTGAGGCACTGTACAGTCCATTAAAAAGGTCCCGCCTCTGTTTTTTATCGATGTTTACCGAATTTAGGGTTGGCAGTGCACCAAATTTGCTGGCTCCAGCTCCGGATTGCTCCAGTGACTCAGCTCCTGCTCCAGGCCGACTCCAAAGCTGAGAGTGACCCCCAGCTCCAGTTCCGGAGCTGCTCCACTAACCCCAGCTTTATATCCTAAGTTGTTCCAGAAAACAGTGTTGTTTCGGGCTGAAACTTTAGCATCTTGGTATGAAAGACTCTTAGAATTTTACTTAGCATATAAGGCCTTTTCATAGGACATTGATAAAAACTATGTTTACCAATACACACACCAAAAGTCCAATAACTCACTAGTACAGGTTGTTGAGTACTACTCAGGATCGTATGACTTGTCATTGGTAGCAATTCGTGTGATCCACTGATTTATTTTCTATTTTTAACTTGTACTTGCCAGCGTGTGTGAGAGTCCTTGCATTTTGTGTACAGTGTTTATCTTTGCATTTATTCAGCGAAATGGTGATACATATTACCAACATCCATGCATCCTTAAATCCATTTCTGGTCGTTAATATCCTTACCCTTAAATCCATTTCTGGTTACCAACATCCTTGCATCCTTAAATTCATTTCTGGTTGTTAACATCCTTACCTTTAAATCCATTTCTGGTTACCAACATCCTTTTATCCTTAAATCCATTTCTGGTTACCAACATCCTTTCATCCTTAATTCCATTTCTGGTTACCAACATCCTTAACTCCATTTCTGGTTACCAACATCCTTTCATCCTTAAATCCATTTCTGGTTACCAACATCCTTTCATCCTTCATGTAACATTTGCGCGAGAAAATACATTATTTTACATCAGTGTACAAAAGCTATCATTTGCTCTCATACTACTAAAACCATTTTTTAAAGTAGATTTCTTCGCTAATCTATCGATCGACATTTCGTCGATGGGGTTGGGGCTTGGGGGCACTTTACCGACACTAACCTAACCTAACTTAACCTAACCCTAAAAAAGAAACCACTTACCAGTAAAATATTACGTCACGAAAATTAATCTGACACCAAAAATGCGTTAGCTGTGAACGAAATACATAACCGAGTCTTCAGCAATTTGGTCAAACTTAAAAAGTTCCTCGTTTATTTTTCGCAGTAAAGACAACCAACAAAATATCTCTCTCTCTCTCTCTCTCTCTCTCTCCTCTCTCTCTCTCTCCTCTCTCTTCTCTCTCTCTCTCTCCCACGAGAACACTGAAGCGTATGTCCGCCTGTGTAGGGAAGTGAAGGCGAAGGTTAGGTTAGCGAAACGTAACGAAGAACTACGGGTGGCAAGCCTCTGCAAGGGGAACCCTAAGGAGTTCTTCAGTTATGTTAATAGTAGAAAGCCCATTAGAAGCATGATAGGTCCTTTAAAGGACGGAAGCGGCGTTCTGCGGACCTCCGACGCGGACATCGCTAATGTGCTTAATGAGTACTTTGCGGGAGTGTTCACCAGGGAGGATACCCGCGTCATCCCCGAGCCAGCTGTGAGGCACGAAGGTGCTGGCCTGGATAGTGTTAGATGTACCGCGACAGTCGTTGCTCATAGAATAGACAAACTGAGCGCGTTTAAGGCTCCTGGGCCAGACCAGTTTCTCCCCAGTGTTTTGCGAGAAGTGCGCGACCAGGTGGCTCCCCACCTGGCTACAGTCTTCAACAAATCGTTGGTGATGGGCCAGGTGCCTGGTGACTGGAGGGAGGCCAACGTGACCCCTATCTTTAAGAAAGGGGATCACGAAAGTCCAGGGAACTATCGTCCTTAGTCTCACTTCAGTTGTAGGTAAATTATTAGAAAGGATAATAGCTGATAGAATCGTTGACCATTTGGATTCCTACAAGCTGCTTGGGGACTCCCAACATGGGTTTAGACGGCATAGGTCGTGTCTCACCAACTTGCTCGAGTTTTTCCACGTCATGTTGAGTGAGTACGATAAGAGTAGGGCGATTGATATACTTTATCTCGACTTTCAGAAAGCCTTTGATAAGGTACCTCACCACCGGCTAATGGCGAAAGTGCGCGCGCTGGGTATCGGTGGGGAAATAGGTAGGTGGATTGAAAACTGGCTGAGGAATAGGCGGCAGAGGGTGGTAATTAAAGGGGCTAGTTCGGGTTGGGCCTCGGTCACTAGTGGGGTTCCTCAGGGTTCCGTTTTGGGGCCACTGTTGTTTACCATTTACATAAATGATATCGACGGTGGCATCGTCAGTCGGATCGCCAAATTCGCTGATGACACCAAGCTTGGGGCCAATGTTGGGACGCCCGAAGCGATCGAGGAACTGCGTGCGGACCTAGGTAGGATAGGAGAGTGGTCCGAAAAATGGCAAATGCCGTTTAACTTGGGTAAATGCAAAGTGATGCACATTGGCTACGCCAATCCCAAGTCGGACTACTCGATGTTGGGCAGTAATATCGAGGTGACTGATTTAGAAAAGGACTTGGGTGTGCTAATTAGTAGCGACCTTAAGTTTACGAAACAGTGTGTAGAGGTGGAAAAGAAAGCCCAGAAACTATTGGGTTATATCAGGAGGCAATTTCAGTTTCGGAACAAGGAGATTGTGCTCTCACTGTACAATTCCCTTGTTCGGCCGTACCTGGAGTATGCTGTGCAGTTCTGGTCGCCCACCCTCAGGAAAGATATTGAGAGGCTGGAGCAAGTGCAGGCGAGGGCCACAAAGTTAATCCCTTCCGTTAGGCATATGGGCTACAATCGACGGTTACGCGCCCTGAACTTGTTTTCGCTTGAAACTCGGAGGCTGCGCGGTCAACTGATCGAGGTTTTCAAGCTCTTACGACGGTTCAACGATGTCGATTTTAGAAGTATGTTTAGTTTAAATGATAACCCAACTCGCAACAATGGTTGGAAGTTGGATTTGAAACGGTTTAGGACTAGTGTGTGTGGGAATTACTTTACGTATAAGATCTGTGACACATGGAACAGGTTACCTTCGGAAGTTGTGAACAGTTCCTCTGTGGATCAGTTCAAGAAAAGGTTAGACGAAATCTTGCACACTATTTGAGTGTGTAAAGACATTTAGGACCTCAGTCTGCGGAAATTTCTTTTCCTATAAAATAGTTAATATCTGGAACCAACTTCCCTCAGAGGTTGTTTCCGGTCAAAGTGTAAATCTGTTTAAAAATAGGCTAGACAAAGTACTGAACACACTCATAGTTTAAGATTAAAACCTCAGAAAACTCTGCAGGAGTTCGTTTGCTCGGTGTCTCTGTGAGCAAGCTAAATATAGAGCTATTTATATATTCTCCACTTTCCTGTAAAATTTCCTTGGCTACTTTTCCAGGGTCAAGGTATTTTCTTCAACCTTTTTCCGTACCTGCCTCTGGCAGGGAGGGAGCGGAGGGTGGGGAGAGAGCCTTCTACTTTTCTATCCAGTTTTCTACTACTGCTAGGATAGTTGAAAGACAAAATTTTCCCTGGCACCTGTTGCCATTGGTACCTCCTAGGTATGGGCCGCAAGGCCTTTTGAGGTACTTCTTTTCCTTGTAACTCCCTGTAACTCTCTCTCTCTCTCTCTCTAAATCTTCGGTTCTTTGTTTCAATGAGTTACTACAAGAAATTTGAGGGCTGGGTACCTGTTTGGTAATGAATGAGCAAAATAAGCTATATTATACACATTACCTACATAAAATACTTCACAAAACGTTTTCGTATACAGAAGGTTGACAAAAGTAAATAGACACCTTCGGGGGAGGGGGGGGGGGGGGGGGTCCATAGTTTTTATTTGATAATAAAAGTCAATAAATAATAATAGATTTTTGAACCAATATATTTAGAAACGTGTTGGTTTATCCTTTAAAGCATCATGTAAAGGTGACATCGTAGTGTCTATTTACTTTTGTTAACCCTCTGTATAGATAGATAGACAGATAGATAGATAGATATTCGTACGTAAGAAGCGCCTGACGAAGTAACGGCTAATTCAAATTTACTCTTCCTCCTTCAGATACGACTAGAGTCCTCTCTGACTCTTCGGAGATCATGAGCGCCCTCCGGAAGGACGTCGAAGAAGGACGGATAGCCGATGGCAATGATGCCCACTCTAAGGGCACTTTGCTTACAATTGGGTATCTTACCTTCGACAGAGTGACGAGGGATGATATGGGGCATTACCTCTGCATCGCCAACAATTCTGTTCTGCCCTCCGTTAGTAAAAGGATTGTCCTCAATGTCAGATGTGAGTTCCATACCCATTATGCCCACTTAGGAGTAATGACGATTTGCGTGTTCCCTCAGTTAAGACTAATGAGTGCGTTCTATACCCACTTATTCATTATCTAAGTACCCATTCTAAGGTGGGCACGACGCTTGACATTGGCACCGAAAACACTCAAACCAATTACTCATACAAAGGAGATCACTAATGGGCATAAAGAACACCCTCCCCTCTCACCTTTAACGATCCAATGTTACCCTTCATGACAAAGTTGTGGGTATGCCTCTAGTAGTAGATCAGATGAAACCAGGGTCTCCATTTACCCACTTCACAAACAGCTTCTATTCATCTTTCTTTCTCACGCTTGCACCACATTTATATCAACTTAACATTTGTTCACACATTTATTAATTACATCCTTCCATCTTATACGTGGTCTTTATTTAGTACTCACGCCTACACATTTGCTACAATGCTGTGCTTATTTATCCCCAGGATTGCTTTCTTGTGTCACAAGTTCACATTCAAGCTATACCCCTCAATTCTTGAATCCTGGGGTCGTAATACCGGTTTTTATTTATAAAATAAATTCCTTTCGCGGCATCTGAGCGGTTTTGTCTTGGGAAGTTGAGTTGAATTGCTCGGGTTCGCTCCTCGCCTTCTCCTCACTTCGATTAAGAGACGTTTCTTGTGAAAGAGAGAGAGACCTTGATAGATCATACATTGGACATATAAAAACAAATGTTTAACGAGATATGTCCACTTAGTGGGTTCAGTACAACCGCGCCAAGTCACTCTTAACTCCCGCTGCGTGTCCATTAACAGCACAGCATACATACAAACAAACAAACAAACGAAACTTAAGCGAAAAAAGAAAAAGGTCTGTACATCATCAGTAAGGTAAGGGAATCCAACAAAAGACCCAAATAAAGGAAATAACTGGGGCAAAATAAAGGAATGAACAATAAAGTAAATATTTCAATCTAGGGAGTAATTCCTAATGAAAAAATTAAAATGTACAGTATTATTTTGTAATCATAATGCGAAGTGCTTTTGTTTTTAGTAAACAGAAACAAATTTTTTAAATATTTTTATTTTTGCAATTTTTCAAAAAGCTCTTTCTACTCAATTATGGAAATTGTCCCCTCAAGCTTCATAAACACACACACACACACATATAAGTGTGTGTGTGTGTGTGTGTGGTACAGTAACATTGTGAAACTAGTGATTTCATGAACTCGCTCAAATATTTAGGAATTTCACAGAATTTAGGTTAGGTTAGGTAAAACTCTAACCTAACCAGTAACTTCCTGAAGTCCCTGAGTGAAATCACTAGTTTCACAATCTTACTGTAACATATACAGGGTGTCCCAGAAATGTTAGAGGGGTTTTATTTGGCTATAACTTTTTTCTTTTTTGATTAATTTATTTATTTTTATTTTTCAATTAAAGTACCCTTGCTGCGATTAATGAAAATGGGATCCTGGACAGTGCAACAAAGAGTGGCTATTGTGGAACTTTATTTGACAAACAACTCTTCCATCGTTGCCGCTCAAAGAGCGTTTAGATTAAAATTCAACACGCGTTCCGCTCCTTCTGATCGAGCTATTCGACGTTACGTCGCTAAATTTCGTATGGGAAAGGGTCAGGGAGACGAACCACGGACTGGGCGTCCTCGGACAAGCCGAAGTCCAACTCGGGTCGAGATGGTTCGTGAAAGCGTTGAGGAAAATCTACATCAGTCCGACGACGCAACCAGGAATTAAACATTTCAAGAAGTTCCTTACATCGAATTTTAAGAGGATATCAATCTTTACTCGTACAAAATTCAAATTGCTCAAGAAATTAAACCACAAGATCATCAGCGTCGGATAACGTACGCTAATGCGATTTTCTATTTACGCAATGAAAATGAAGATTTTCACCAGATATTAAATTTGTAATTAAAATCGCAATAAATATATTTTCAAGTGTTACGAACCTTTTTTTATTTGATCCCCAAACAATAAAGTTATAGCCAAATAAAACCCCTCCAAGACTTCTGGGACACCCTTTACATATACAGGGTGTCCCATAAGTGCGGTCTCATAGGAAAATTTATTTTAAATTAAATTTACAAAAGTAATACAGTAGAACGTGTTCAAATTTATGTCTTGTTTTGGGACTTTTTTGTTTTGTTGCAGGTAGAATAACACACAATGGCTAATATAGAAATGAGTTACACTCCTGAGGAAAAGGCGAAGGCCGTGATGCGATTCTGCGAAATCGCGTCGCGGTCGTCAATTCTGTCAATATAAAATCACACGCGACTTCAGTCGTAACGACCAAAGTCGTCAGTTGTGAGTCGCAAGACGATCCTGTGTGCGGCCGGTGTCCGGACAACTGCCCCCTGGACAACCGCCCCCCGGACAATGCCCCCGACAACCGCCCCCCGGACAATTGGCCCCGTAGGACAATCGCCCCCCGGATTATTGCCCCATAAGTAAATAAAAATTAAATAGAAATTAAATTTACGTTTAAAAAATGGCAAGCTAAAACAATATTTAACAACATTATTGCCAATTCTTGCTTAATTTTGCTTGTAGCCTGAAAAAAAATTATATTTAAAAAGTTAGCAATATTTAACAAAAAAATTTCCAATTATAATTATTGCTTACTTATTTATAATAAAATTATGAAGTTTAGCTACTTAATTTTATTTAAACAGTTGGCAAGACTTATTGTATTTCATATATACTACGGATTAATTAATTATATTTAAACAGTTGGCAATACTTATTGAAAGGTCGTTTTGAAAGTCATAGTTGGTGGTTAGGTTAGGTTAGGTAGGCTAGGCTAGGCTAGGTTAGGTTAGGTTAGGTTTGTTTTTTATAAATATTAATAAATTTAATTCCTGTTTAATTTTATTTACTTATGGGGGGCAATAATCCGGGGGGGCGATTGTCCTACGGGGGCAGTTGTCCGGGGGCGGTTGTCGGGGGGCAATTGTCCGGTGGGCGGTTGTCCGGGGGGCAGTTGTCCTAGCACCGTGCGGCCGGCCTAATTATCTCATTTCCAAGTTCAACCCAGCATGCATACATTTGCTGTATTGGTTGAAGTATTGGTTGATTGTATGACGAACTGCTCAGAACGACACGTTAAAGCAACTTAAAAATGCACGTCACTATACCAACCGACCGAGCAACCAATTAGATACGTTGGAGTCTCCAGGTTAAATTACAAAATTTTTCGTGTAGCACTTAAAGGCTCGGTGATCAAATAAGTAAAATTGTATTTCAGTACAAAACTAGCGATAACTAGCCTACTTTATTAATCCCGGGTTCCCAACCTTTTTTCGACTGCGTACCCCTCGATGGCTTCGGCAAGTGCTCCGTACCAACACCCCCTACTCAAAATTGTTCAAAAGACGGTGTAGCCACTACCCGTCTTTTGAAATACGTTTCCATGTGGAAGTTAGCTCCAAAGCAGGATGCCGCGTACCCCTTGGAACCTTCTCGCGTATCCCCATTTGGGAACCTCCCTGCTGTAAATGAGAAAAATATTTGTGGAATATTCTTATAACAACTACTGAAAATATAGAAGTGAAACTTTAAACCACCAGTGTTTGACAACCGGGATGGCACAGGTGCCTCCTACGAGTGCCACCAAAAATTTCATGAAAATGGCAAATGTAAGTTACTGACATTACAGAAATTTCAAAAGAAATAAAACACTAGCGATTTATCACGTCCATACGGAAAATGTATAGACTCAGTTTGAAATTACTTGGTGTTGTTACATTAGATCACATTACATTTGGCAAACAAGAAACCATTTGGCCCTATCGAAGTTATCCAAGTCATAAGCGATCTAAAGCTATATTCAATAATAAAATTTTGCAAAATATCAACTTCAAATGTTACTGGGGGAGGGGAAAGAAGAGAGAGGGGAGACTAGATGTCGAAGAGTGGAAGGCAAAAATATCTTCCAAGATGCCGCGAAAGAAGGGAACAGATGGCACTGGGGCGCTTCGAACCAGAAAAAGGTTGGAAACCATTGCTCTAAGTCTAAACAAATTCATTCTTCAAATATTGTTTTACGAGTTCACCAGAATCCGTTTTCTTCGGTTACGTTTTCTTTTTAAGGGAAACTTCACTAAAAACGAATAAATTAATTTTAATTTCTAAATCCCTTTTCATTACGTCCGACTTCACGATTTTATTTTTTAATTTTTTAAATATTCTGTAAACTTTTTATATTCTCTTTTATTATTATTATTATAATAATTTAACAAAATTTAATAAATTTATTAATTTAATAATATTTAATACAATTATTAAGTGAACTCGTATTTGCTGACCCGAACTAATTAATCATTTCTAACGACTGAAATTTAATTAATTATGTTTTTTTAATTAAATATAAGATACAAGTTTATTTCTATTCAAGCAAAGGTGATGTGTGTATATATATATATATATATATATATATATATACCTTGGTTAACCTTGGGTTTGCTCCGCCCGAATTGTTCATTCTGATGAGGTTAAGCTTATTGCTCCACCTTAGACCTACAACTTAACGTGGAATCCGAACCACAACCCACCACGAGTGGTCAGAAATTACAAAGTCTTTGGTCCGACTCGATCTCACGACCTCCCGATCAGCAGCCAAGCGTCTTAATCACAAGGCCACCCAGGGTACCCATTTATCTAGCAAGCTAATTTTTTCTGGAAGGATGAAGAGCTGGGTAAACTGCGCGCCGACTGCTTTCGCCTGGAATCGAACACGAGGCCAGTGGATTCGTAATTAGTGATGCTAACCACTACACCGAGGCGCATTTTATATATACAGTGTGTGTATATATATATATATATATAGATATATATAGTGTGTGTGTGTGTGTGTGTGTGTGTGTGTGTGTGCGCGCGCGCGCAATAAACGCAGAAGCACGCGTGATAGCGGTCGCGTCTCCTGCTTGGGAGGTCCCGGGTTTCGAATCCTAGTGGCGGCATTTTTGTTTAAAAGAAATCCACGCGTGCTTATGCGTAGTTACTCCATCTACGGGACTCCAGTGCTAGCGCTCGCAACTTATATACAGGGTGTCCCATAAGTCCGGCATCATAGGAGAAATTCATATTTTTCTATTTCTACAAGGCATAATGTCTGTGAGCAAGGAACGAATCCAGCTAGAAGCCCGGATCTCACGCCACTAGATTTTTATCTCTAGGGCCACTTGAAAGCGCTGGTATACGCAGAGAAAATTAGGAGTGTGAAATATGAAAATAAAAATCCACTCTAATAGACAGAGTTTTATTTCCACAACAGTTTCGACGCCCACTGGCATCCTCCTCGGGTGGATGCCAGTGGGCGTCGAAACTGTTGTGGAAATAAACTGTCTATTAGAGTGGGTTTTTATTTTCATATTTTGACCTTCACGTAGAAAAAAGTGAAGTTTTTGCATTTATTAGGAGTGTTGAACATTTGCGGCAGCGCATTATTGGGGCATGTAACACCACTACTCCTGACATCATTCACCGTGTGCTTGCTGACTGGTATCACGTCTGAATTTGTGTATTGAAAACAATGGTGGACATTTGAGCACGTTCTGTAAATAAAAGCTTTTGTTTTGCCTGTTTTTATTATTTTTCCTACGATGCCGGACTTATGGACACCCTATATATACAGTATATATATATATATATATATATATATATATGATACACACAGACCGTGCATGGAACAAAAACTCTTGGGAAAATTAAATCCACTATAGTCCGAATAAGTCATGGTAAATGACAAACACTATAGTTTTTTATTTTTCATGATATTTAATTATTAACCCGATCTGGGGAACGGGTCACTCGCAAAGAGGCCCCAAAAATATACGGACATATTATGTGCCTTGAAAAGTGGACGCTCAATTTTGCCAGTTGAGGGTTAAGTTTTGGTTTTTGGCTAAGAATGCAGTAGTTACCTCTTTCTTTGATGTATTCAATCCGACGCGAATACAACGAGTCTTTTGCTTATATTGAGGTTCTGGATATAGTAGGCTAGGTGTAGATGTAACCCCTAGATCCTGTCCCAAAGCTGGATTCTATCTGCTTTGCGGATAGCTGGTGAGGGAAAGTATATATATATTTTTGGGGTCTCTTTGCGAGTGACCCGTTGTCCACGTCGGGCTAGCATCATGAAAAAGAAAAAATTATAGCGTTTGTCATTTACCATTACTTATTCGGACTATAGTGGATTTAATTTTCCCAGAAGAGTTCCTTGTTCCATGCACGGTCTTTGTGTATCATGAAAAAACCTCAAGGGACCATTCTGAGTTCAATCCCATATATATATATATATATATATATATTATGTTATGTTATGTTCTTTCTAGACCGCGAACCGGAGGTAGTCGTTGGTCAGCAAATGCTCGGAGTCTACCGGGGTGATGACGTGGCCATCAATTGCACCGTGACGGCTTATCCGCGGCCAGTTGTCTTCTGGCAAGACGGTTCAGGACGAATGATCATTTCAGGTTAGATTAAAAGCTTACTTAAGTTAGGTTAATTATTTAAGTCAGTTCTTAACACTATTTAAGATTGGTTAAAGTGTACTTAAAACATACTCTTAAAATGTTAGGTTTGAAAATGTAAAATTGATTTAACAATAGGTTAATCCAAGTGGGTTGATTTAACTATGGGTTGATTTAATTAGGCTGATTTAAATATAGGTTCATCCGAGTTCATTTAATTATGGGTTGATTTAGCTATAGGTTTATTCAATTGGGTTGGTTTAAATAATGGTTTATTCAATTGGGTTGATTTAACTAATGGTTCATTTAATTGGGTTAATTTAATCTATAGATTGATTGATAGTTATTTGCCTTCGACTGAACTTCTTAAGCATTTCTTTCAATTTGATTAAAATGGAGTGACTCAATAGAGTTACTAAATCACTAGATCAACAGGGTGATTATAATCAAATTAAATGGGAACGATTGATCTAATTTGATTGAAGCCAATTCCTTTAATAAAAGCTGACTCAATTGTAGGCGGGCATTACCACGTATTTGAGAGGCAGCTGAAGGAATCTCCTCCCGTCCTGCAGACGACGCTAGTCATTCGAAACGTTCAGTCCGAGGACATCACTTCCTACACGTGTAACGCCTCCATTGATAATGATGAGGAAAGGTCGAAAAGCCTCACAGTTCAACTCAATGGTTAGTTATGGTTATGGTAGCTTATGATTTTGGTTATATATATGATTCATGGTTGGGTCATTATGGTTCCATGGTTTGAGTTATGACCCACGTTTGGGTTGTTATAATTCATAGTTTTTAATTATTGTGACTCATGGTTGGGTCATGATTCTTTATTTTACACATTTACATTTAATTCTTATGGCATAATGAAAAAATATGCCATAAAGGAAAAATATGCCATAATGGAAAAATATGCCATGGAAAAATATGCCATAATGGAAAAATATGCCACAATGGAAAAATATATGCCATAATGAAAAAATTATGCCATAATGAAAAAGATATGTTTTGATCAAAAGTCCAGCAATAATAGTATAAAACCCCATTTTTTCCAGAAATGATGCGCCCGTCAACGGAAGTCAACAAACTCGATGTTCTTTACAACGGTGAGTTTTCAACGTCCGTCCAACACCAATGTCTGTACAACGTCCTCTCAAAGTCCGCATAACGCGTTTAATCTTTAATCTCTAACTCTCTTTTTAATCTTTAATCTTTCACCCTCTTTTTAATCTTTAATCTTTCACCCTCTCTTTAATCTTTAATCTCTCACCCTCTCTTTAATCTTTAATCTCTAACGCTCTCTTTAATCTCTAACGCTCTCTTTAATCTCTCACGCTCTTTTTAATCTCTAATCTCTCACCCTCTTTTTAATCTCTAATCTCTCACCCTCTTTTTAATCTCTAATCTCTCACCCTCTCTTTAATCTTTAATCTCTCACCCTCTCTTTAATCTCTCACCTCTCTTTAATCTCTCACCTCTCTTTAATCTCTCACCTCTCTTTAATCTCTCACGCTCTCTTTAATCTTTAATCTCTAACGCTCTTTTTAATCTTTAATCACTCACCCTCTCTTTAATCTTTAATCTCTAACGCTCTTTTTAGTCTTTAATCTCTCACCCTCTCTTTAATCTTTAATCTCTAACGCTCCTTTTAATCTTTAATCTCTCACCCTCTCTTTAATCTTTAACGCTCTTTTTAATCTTTAATCTCTAACACTCTTTTTAATCTTTAATCTTTCACCCTCTCTTTAATCTGTAATCTCTCACCCTCTCTTTAATCTGTAATCTCTCACCCTCTCTTTAATCTGTAATCTCTCACCCTCTCTTTAATCTGTAATCTCTCACCCTCTCTTTAATCTGTAATCTCTCACCCTCTCTTTAATCTGTAATCTCTCACCCTCTCTTTAATCTGTAATCTCTCACCCTCTCTTTAATCTGTAATCTCTCACCCTCTCTTTAATCTGTAATCTCTCACCCTCTCTTTAATCTGTAATCTCTCACCCTCTCTTTAATCTGTAATCTCTCACCCTCTCTTTAATCTCTCACCCTCTCTTTAATCTGTAATCTCTCACCCTCTCTTTAATCTGTAATCTCTCACCCTCTTTAATCTGTAATCTCTCACCCTCTCTTTAATCTGTAATCTCTAACGCTCTTTTTAATCTTTAATCTCTCACCCTTTCTTTACTTTCTATAAAGGCAGATTCGAACACTATTGAGAACGTACCTTTGAGCCCGGGTATATAGAGAAGGTTCTCATCCGTTTTCATTATTATTCAAATTATATATTTCAGATTACCTCATTTTAATAAATCAAATTAATAAATTTTATTAATTAACCTACAATTATGTCAATTAATCTCGTTGCAGTTCCCCGACAAGGAAAGAATCTTCGTAAATCTCGTCCAAAATCTCATCCTGTAAATGATGTGGCAGAACGCTATGAAAAACCCGCTATTCCCAAACCAGGTACTAACCACAATTAACGGAATCTTAAATTTCTAATTAATACCAGTCCTTTCCATTTCAAGTAATACCGGTCTTCTTCGCTTCTAAATAATTACGGCCTCTTAAATTTCTAACTAATACCGGTCTCTTTCGCTTCTAAATAATTACGGCCTCTTAAATTTCTAAGTAATACCGGTCTCCTTCGCTTCTAAATAATTACGGCCTCTTAAATTTCTAACTAATACCGGTCTCCTTCGCTTCTACGTAGCTATGGTCTCTTAAATTTCAATTAGAATTGGTCTCATAAATATTTAAGTAATATACTTCGCATAAATTTCTAAATAATACCGGCATCTAAATTCCTAAGTACATTGGTCTCTTAAATTTCTAAGTTAATACCGGTTCCTTTCATTTGCAAATAATAGTGATCTTATTAATTTCTAATTAATATAGATTCCTAAGTAATACCGGCCATTTCAAAGTAATTATGTTTTTCTTTTTCTTTTTTTAATTTCTAAGTAATACCGGCCTCTTAAATTTCTAATACTGATTTTGGCATTTTGAGTAACTGAATTTAATATTTAGTTTCATGACGA
>JAJOZX010011745.1:42500-109268 GCA_023014485.1 Bathynomus jamesi
CCACAAACACCTTTAAATGGGAGACCCATAATGGGTGCACACACATTTCTACATTACTGTACAGTCTTTACAGCCACACCTACACTTTTCCTCGTATATGTATATATTGTAATGTATATGGTTGTAAATTTGACTTGGTCCGCAATCGATATGAACCGTGACTTGATGGATACCGTAATGAAATTGACTGGATTCTTTGGATCTGATATATTTGCATGTCCGTTATATAATAGATATAGAGTGTAACATATTTGTGGATAGTAGTCTATTATGACTTGATCCTCTGGATCGAGAGATTCTATCTTTAGTTTTAAATCGATAATTAATTATTTTTAAATTGATAATGTATATGGTTGTAAATTTTGACTTGGTCCGCAATCGATATGGACCGTGACTTGATGGATACCGTAATGAAATTGACTGGATTCTTTGGATCTGATATTTGCATGTCCGTTATAAATAGATATAGAATGTAACATATTTGTGGATAGTAGTCTATTATGACTTGCTCCTCTGGACCGAGAGATTCTATCTTTAGTTTTAAACCGATAATTAATTATTTTTAAATTGATAATTATTTACTTTCGTAAAAATTGGTCGTTGCCAATTTACCGGCAGTTTTTAAATAAGTTTCTTATGTTCTTGTGGTTCGGAACCCACGTAAAATTGTAGGTCCCCTCCGCCACCACGGAGGACATACACAATACACGATTACGAACACAGTTAGGTAGACCAGCCATGAGTGGATCCTAGGGTCTTTGTTGGTCTGAAACATTATAACATTATAACATAACTAATATATACAGTATATATATATATATATATCGTAAAGAACGACGCTTGTATAGGAGATATTCCGCGCAAGACGAGAGAGAGAGAACGAAACAAATGAAAAAATGAGGTAACCACCCGGGAATCGAACCCGGGATCTTCCGATTGCCGGTCAGATGCGATACCATTACACCATGGGCCTCACTCTTCCAAATGCGGTAATTCTTCTACATACTCGCAGAAACCAATGCCCCAAGGGGGCACCTCCCGCATGCCGTAACATTATATACATTCAACTGCAAAGAACACGCAGTATAAATAACGTAAAGAACGACGCTTTACGTTATTTATACTGCGTGTTCTTTGCAGTTGAATGTGTATATATATATAATAATGTTCCGGGAAAAAAAAACCGCCTTTTTAATCATTTACATTTAAAAGTGGACACTATTTTCGGTCCACTCTGTAGATAATACTTTAAAATATATAATAAAACAGAGTAGACAAAAATTAAATATAAGGAAAAAAATAAATAATGAGTCTACCCTTAACTTTTGCTATTCAAAGAAAACGCGATTTGTGTTCACTCTATTTATTTATTTATTTATTTATTAATTTGATTTATTTATTCATTTTTTTTTAAATTGAGAAAAAATGTTAATAATTATTTTTGTCTTAAAAGAGAGAATAAAAAACCCCCTCAAAATTAATAAAAATAATATTCCTTTGAATATAAAGTGTGAAACTCAATATCTCGTCATAATCCTCATTAGCTTAACAATAACCACAAGACCTCTCTCTCTCTCTCTCTCTCTCTGAATAGTTAATGGGGATCATATATATATATATATATATATATATATATATACAGGGTGTCCCATAAGTCCGGTCTCATAGGAAAATCTATTTTAAATTAAATTTACAAAAGTAATATATTATAACTAAATTGAATGTTCAAACTGAGGTCTTGTTTTGGGACCTTTTTTTTTTTTTTTGTTGTTGCAGGTAGATGAACACACAATAGCTAATACGGAAGCAAGTTACACTCCTAAGGAAAAGGCTTCCGCGAGACCGGACTTATGGGACACCCTATATATATTATATATATATATATAAGAGAGAGAGAGATAGATAGAGAGTCATAAAATAGAGCTGCATACAGTTAATTTGTGTTAGATTAGACTACTATTAAAGCGTGGTCAGGTCTGGTTACGTTTGGGCAGATTATTTTAGGGTATGTTAAATTTTTAGGGTACGATAGTTTCTTTTGGCGAAAGAAGCGAGGCAAAAACAGTGCAAATTTCCCTCTCCCCATACCTCCTCTAATAGCCGTTAGGCGTACGACTGGTTAGGTCAGGTTAGGTTAAGTTGGGTTATAGTGATCATAAAAAGTCTGCTATGCAATATATATATACTAATGAAAGTCAAACTTGTTGACTCACCTTAGACCTACAACTTAACGTGAAATTCGAACCACAACCCACCACGAGTGGTTAAAAATTACAAAGTCCTCGACCGGACTCGATCTCACAACCTCTCGATCAACAACCCAACATCTTAACCACTAGGTTACCCAGGGTACCCATTTATCTACCAACCAAGTTTTTATTCTATGGAAGCATGAACAGCTGATTGAGCTGCGACCCGTCTGCCGTTGCCAGAAATCGAACCCGTGGCCGATGGATTTGCAGTCTGCGATGTTAACCACTACACCACTGAGCCACACACACACACATATATATATATATATATATATTTTATTAAAAACTAAATAAAAACTGAAAAAAGTAAAAAAGTAAAAGAAAAACGTTAAAAAACCCACAAAAACTCCCCCCCCCTACCCCAAAAACAAAAAGAGGCGGGAGAGGGGGGACGGACCCATTTTTAAAGGGAATAAAAACAGATTACAAATTCGTCTCTAAGGAGATCTGGCCGGCATTCAGCCTTTGTGGAGGCCCGCCCTCCCCGTGTTTCGGCGTCCTCGCTCGACTCGTCCTCATTTGAATGCGTCCTCAAACATTCAAGCTTGATGACGACCTCTCTAGGTAAAACCAAATGTCCGGAATTTATTTATAGGAGAGCCTTTATTAGCCGGAAACAAGGCCAGATTCCGGAATATCTACATTCTAGAATATATTTCGGCGAGCGGGATGCGGGTCGGAGGGTGGGGTTACATAGCCAGGAAAGCACCCCATTTATAGGGTGTATAATTGAGTTTCTATATAAAGATTCGTATTATAGTTTTATATATATATATATATATATATATATATATATATATATATATATATATACACGAGTTTAAAATAACTAAGCTTTGAGGAAAATTAATTTTGGAGTTTACTATAGACACTTTTCGCGTTTACGAATAAAGAAGAAGTAATTCATCAATTTAGCCAACCTTCTAACTACACTTTAACGAAGAAAAAACGTTATACAAATAAAATGTATGACGTTACAGGGTGTACGTGAAAATTGGCCGCGGAAGAATATTATTTTTCATTATAGATGAGACGAAAATTTGTTCTCCGACACCCCAACATCACGTGACTTCAAACGGAATCAATAGGCCGGCCGCATACAGGATCGTCTCGCGACTGACGATTTAGGTCGTGACGACTCGAGTCGCGTGTAATTTTATATTGACAGAATGGAAGTCCCGTACATTGCAGCGACCGCGACACTTATATGACGGATGGTGGGTTGCAGCAGAGGGGGGGGGGGGTTAAGAAATACCTGCAGCTTTGCGTGGGATCCGAGACACGGGTCGCTATGGACGCGGAGGAGGGTCTCCCATCCAACTACTCTCCAAAACCAACGTCGTTTAATTTCGCTGATTGACGGAAGCGATGTTAAGACATTGCCATTACTTATTTTTGGTAGTTTCATGAAATTTTGTGGCACCCCTTGGAGGCACTTCTAACACCCATTGGAGTCATCTCCGGCACTCCGGTTAGGAAACACAGACTTGACCTAACCTAACCTAAAAGAATCTAAACGACATTCCGTTGATGGAGCATTTCTTTTATAAGGTTTACGAGTTCAGATTAAGTTAGATTAGGTCAGGTTAGGTAACGAATTAAATATGGTATCCTTTTATTAAATAACTTATTCCGCCTAACAATATTTCGGTGGTGTAGTGGTTAGCATCGCTGACTACGAACCAATCGGCCCCGGGATCGAAACCCGGTGACGGCAGGCGGCGTGCAGCAAAACCCAACTGTTCATCCTTCCACACAATAAAAAATTGGTTGGTAGATAAATGGGTACCCTGGATAACCTAGTGGTTAAGACGGTGCGCTGCTGCTGATCGGGAGGTCGTGAGATCGAGTCTGGTCGAGGACTTTGTAATTTCTGACCGCCAGTGGTGGGGCTTGGTTCGGATTCCACATTAAACTGAGGTCTAAAGTGGAGTGACAAGCTTGACTTTCGTCAGAATGAACAATTCGGGCGGAAGCAAAGACCTAGATTAACCAAGATTATATATATATAATATATTTAACAGCACAGAACACACACACACACACACATATATATATGTTGCAGAAAGAAGTGTGTTCTAAAATTCAAGTGCCATATTAATTTAACGATGCCTTTTGTCATCCTTACGAGGCACTCGTAAAAACTTAGCAAATCTAAATACAAAAACAAGAGACGCGTAATAATAATAATAATTAAAACTTTAAAATTATTATTGCGTTAATCCCTCGATAATTCGGACTAATGAGATTCCTGGGATCTTGGGAGCATTGCTCCAGTAAATTTGACCATGAGAAAAAGTAAATTTGGGTTTGGGTTTTGTTCATCCGCTAGACGTTATGCAATTTTTTTGCGTATACGTTCTTGTACAAACCAATTTTTTTAAATTACAAATTTAGTTATTTTAAGTTTAGTTGGTAATTCCATATTTAACAATTATTTTTATTTTTTGTTAAGCTTCAATGTTTTGATAATTAAAATTTTATTAAAACATTTTTTTTTAATATAAAATTATCAGGATTGGACTATGTTCCATTGATCTCGGCCAGGTTTGATAAATTGGCCAGATAATTACTTGTGCGGTTTTAAGTAATCCACCATGACTCTAGAATTGAAAAGTTTAGTTAAGTTTAAACTTACTTTTACTTACTTTAACTTACCTACTTTTACTTACTCTTCCTTACTTTTACTAAGTTTAAAGCACTTACTTTTACTTACTTTCATTGTACTATATTTACTTACTTTTACTCACTTTTACCATACTATATTTACTAACTTTTACTTATTTTGTATTTTTTCAGGTAGTCAATAATCAATAATGGATCCTAATATTGATGAAGTTGGAGAGAAAAGTGAGGGTGTTAAAAGGGGTTACTTTTGTGGTCAATGCAAGAACAAATATTCAAAGAAGCAAAACTGGGAGGAACATTTTAATTCCAAAAAAAATATTTGTTACAATACAAGAGGTCCCAGAGTTTGGGCCCACAGCTTAGATATTGCAGTAAAGAAATACCAGGATGAAGTGCAGCAAAGAGATACGGCAAAGCAGTCATTTAGTTTGTTCACAAAATGTGCTAGTGCTAGACCTCAGAAAAATGAACCAACTTCATCAACTGCTAATCTAGAAAATGAAACTTTTTCACTAGATGTTTCACAGACTGAAGAAAGTGCTTCTCCTCCACCTAAGAAACAAAAGGTAAGTGAGGAATCTGCGCATCAGACTAACAAAACTGCTTTAGAGGAATTTGAAAATTCCCAAATCCAGAAGACATTGAATGCAATTTTGCGCCTAACAAAAGAAACTCACCAAGCTGTTGTGGTTAATAAAGAGAAGAGTCAAAATATGCCTTCAAGTTCAAGTGTTGCATCCAAATATAATAAAGCAAAAAGCAACAAATGCCTACATGCAAGGTCTAACATCGTCCACTGTTGCTGCTGCAATGAATAAATAAACTTAAGGTGAGTTATAAACTGTACATTATTGTATTATTATGTTTAGCTAAAACAATTTGTAATTGATATGTCGTCAATTCAAGAGTTTACTATCATTAACCTATCTAGTGGTGTAAGGGGAAAAAAAGTAAATTCAGAGTTGTGCTCCAGTAAATTTTTTCAAATCTGGAGTCATGCTAATGAGGTCTCAAGCCTTTCCGAATTAGCGAGGAATCTGAATTAGGTGGAATTTTGCGAATTTCGAAATAATCCGAATTAGATACGCCATTCTGAAAACTCGCGATGTTGACGTAATTCGTAATGATCCCGATATGTAATTCGCAATAAACTTACTCAATTTTATGAATAATAAATGGGTACCCTGGATAACCTAGTGGTTAATTCTGTCCGAATTAATGAATATAAAATGTATTATTACTGTAATTTCTATCATATGAAAACTGCGCAGTAATAAAAATTATTTAAGTTATATATTACGAATTGTAGAATTAAAATTCGGAATGGTTACGAATTACGAAGAATTATTCGGTTACTTTTCAAAATATTTCTTCCAATTTGGAATATTACGAATTATTAGACATTTCAATACTAGATTTCAGAACCACCAAAATGTTTCGAATTAGGGGATATTCCGAATTAGAGGGTATTCCAAATTAGGGGATATTCCAAATTAGAGGGTATTCCGAATTAGAGGGTATTCCGAATTGCTTTTGCTCATCATTATTATTACTAATATATAAAAATTGGTCTAAATTTAATACAATCAAATTTCGCCACAAAGTGCCCAGATGGGAAGGATCCACTGGGCAGACTTTGGTATCTGATACCAACATTGACCCAATGCATGCCTGGAATTTGGGTATATACTGTACATGCCAAAGTTACTTTCGTCTTGATAACTATTTAGAAGCTGTAAACGGTAGTCAAGGAACCAACCCACAATGATGGGTGAGACAGCGGAGTGAGGCGTCTCTTTGCGGAATTGGTTGGTTGGCTAGAATTTAGCCTCCGTCTTCAGTAACACCTGCGCTATACCCCCAAAATTGGAAACCTACAGCTTAACGTGGAACCCGAACCATGGGTCGGTACATCATCTGCAAGAGACTTGCTTGGTTTTTACGAACTTTTGGTTTGGGTCATCCGCGAAGTATTAAATAGTATTAAATGTTATATATTTAATATTATTTACATAATTAAACATTGAAGGGGTTCGGGGCGTGGCCCCCGCTAGGCAGGGACGAATATTTATCTGTATTAATTCGGGTCACTGTTTCCTAACCGGGGTGCCACAGGTGTGCCTCTTACGAGTGCCATGAAATTTCATGAAAATACCAGAAATGGAGAAGTAACTGAAAATTCTCAAATGAAACAAAATATTCAAGATTTATTACGTCCATACGGAAACGGGGGTGGGGGTGATGGAAATGGGGAGGGGCTTGATGTTAAACAGTGGGAGACAAAAATCCTACCGAGTGCCACGAAAGAAGAACAGATGGCACTGTGGGTGCTTCGAACCAGATAAAGGGTTGGGAACCACTGGGTTAGATTCTAATTTTAAATCTAACGTGTTTAGTTTTAGCCTGGAATTATTTTATGTTTTGGGGGCTGTTTAACCTCCTTCGAAATGACAAAGGTCACGTAACGGAGGGGACTTACAGCTTTACCTGGGATACGAATCATCTTCGAAGGGTTGGTACATCATCTAAACGCAAAGGAAAATTATTTGGGGGGAAAAGTTTCATGATTTTGGAAAGAATATAAAAAATTGAGGCCTATTACCTAATTTCATGCCCAAAAGATATTTTTTATGAAAACAACTTCTTAAAGTGGGTATGAGAATGAAACTACTTCAGAAGTACCTCCTTTGAGATACCCACATTGGGATTCCTCATTCTTGGATCAAAACTTAAATGAGAACGACCGAAATTGGGAACAGACCCTGGTATGCATAAACTCCTTGCAGAATCTCAGCTTCAGATGAACCAATTAAAAATTCTAAATATAAAAACTGTGATTAAAAAATCCTACCTCACAAATAACTATACAATAAATCTCTTTCACAAAGGACTTTTGAATTGCTCTGTATAATAAAAAGTAATAAATAAACCTGCTTGAAACATGTTTTGAATAATTACATACGTAATACGTGTGTATTTAGAAACGTTGAAAACGCATATTTTATTACAAAACAAAACATGCGTTTTTAAATATTTATTTTGCCTCAATTAACACGGCAAAATCATATAAATGTGCTTCTGTGATTTATGGATCATGGAACTTGGGTCGCAAACTTCGTCTCGTGTTAAAAATGGGTCACCCCCTCGAAAAAATAACATTCATAACATTCCTGTACCTATATTGAATGAAGCTTGTTAAAGATAAGGGAGCAAGTGTAGTTTACGTCCCCCCTAACTCAAAAGGGGACACAAACTACACTAGGTCAAAGTTGGGGAACGTAAACTACACTAGGATCTTTAGGAGACATTTTTTAAACGAATCCATCAAATAAAACGTTAAAACTAACGAAAATATTACGACTTCACCTAACCAATCGTCAACATATATATATATATATATATATATATATATATATATATATATATATATAGTTGACGATTGGTTAGGTTAAGTCGTAATATTTTCGTTAGTTTTAACGTTTTTTTTTATTACGTATACCCGGACAAAGTTGAAGAAGGCAAACTACACTAGGATAATGTAGGGGAACGTAAACTACACGAGGATAATGTAGGGGAACGTAAACTACACTAGGCACCACAGAGGGACGTAAACTACACTCGCTCCAAGATAAGATAGGCGTAACTTTGGCTAAAATTATCAATCAAAGTATTTCCAAAGGAATATTCCCTATCAGTGCTAAAAATTGGTTGTATAACACCCCTATTTAAGGGGGTTGGGTGATCCTCCCGCACTAAAAACAAATTGCAGGCCGGTGTGTTCATTACCTCTATTCAGTAAAATTTTAGAGAAGATTGTAAGTAGTAGTATGCAACCATATTTTAGAATCCTACAATTTATTATCTCCAAATCAATATGGCTTCCGTAATAATAAAACAACGGAAACAGTTGGTTGGTTAGTTTATATCTTATTGACAGTGCAAAGAAAGAGAACAAAGGCATAATGATTTAGCTATTTATGGAAGTGAGTAAGGCGTTTGATGTAATACAACATAAAATTCTACTTAACATTACATTGTTATGGCTTTGGAGGAGCTACCAGTGATTGGTTTAAAAGTTATTTGTCCAATAGGTATCAATTTGTATTAATAAAAAGCACATATTTAAATCAGAATTTATCAGTGTAATGAAATGGTTGACCACCAATAAACTCTTCCTAAATACCAGTAAAACAAATTTCATGATTTTTACTCACGAACGAAATGTGCATCGTGATGAACTTAATGCTGATGAAATTGCTGTAAAGGAGTAAATGTACTGGAACAAAGGTCATATAACGGAGGGGACCTACAGTTTTACGTGAGATCCGAACCACGAGTCGCTACATAATCTGGACGAGGAGGACGGTCTCCCATTCAATTATTACCCAGACCCAATGCCGTTTAACTTCGCTGATCAACGGGAAGGGCTGTTACGACATTGGCTACGAACCCAATTTGCAGTGGAGTGATCATGTAAATTATATCGCGAAAAAGATTTCAAGGAGCGTTGCTATAATGTTTAAACTTAGAAATGTAGTCCCTAAACAGCTTTTATTAACTCAATCATATACTCTTGCTTGTTCTTTCTTATATAACGCACTGCACCCTCGTTTAGAGAAACTCGCTAACAACGCTTTAAACGGCATCTTTGTCACCCAAAAACGAGCAATAAGGTTATTATCTGATGCTCATTTCCTTGATCACTCTAGTGCATTATTTAAAGAGCTAAACCTACTAAAGCTCAATCATATAACCAAACTGGCACATTTATTTTTTTATTTACGAGTGTAAGAACAAAATCAT
The DNA here is from genome assembly GCA_023014485.1 of Bathynomus jamesi. Classification (NCBI taxonomy): domain Eukaryota; kingdom Metazoa; phylum Arthropoda; class Malacostraca; order Isopoda; family Cirolanidae; genus Bathynomus; species Bathynomus jamesi. The sequence continues at coordinate 52,184 of JAJOZX010011745.1, forward strand.
TAATTTACAATGGGTAAATAGATATTTTGTAACTCATCAAGAAATCCACTCGTATCAGACCAGAAATAGATCAAAGCTCGTTATACCTCACTTTAGATCGTCTTCATCCCAAAAACTACCCATTTTCATTGGATTGAAACTATGGAATGGTTTAAATGCTGAAAAAAAAAACCATTTCAAACGTAAATTCGCTTCAAACTAAGTTAAAATCTTGATTAATAATGGAATACTGATAAAAACCGAAGCTTAAATGTACATTACTCCAACACTTGTTCATTTCTCTCATGTCTAAAATCAATATTTAGACACCGTATTGGTATCATATCTTCAATAATGACTTTTTATTGGTTTCATATCTATTAATTCGTCCAATTAATTAGTCCAATTTCAACGTGACATATATATATATCATGTATTTTATCTCTAAGCTGAGAGCCCAGTAAAGCCAAAAGAATAAGGGTCAAATTATATAAAATAAATAATGCAATTAGCAGTATTATCGTATTTATTGTAACATTAAATTGTAATTTATTAATGGTATTATCGTATTATTGTAACGTAACAGAAATTGTGTTATAATAATATTTATTTTCTGAATGAATTTATAAATAAATAAATAAATATTTCCACAATGACTTTAATGACGTCACAATGATTTAAATTTACTAATTTTTCAACTATTAATTATTTTATGTATTTTAAATTAATTAATATTTCTTATTCATAATTTATATATTATTAATTACTTAATTATTATTAATAATAGTCATAACTACCTATGAAGTGATGTTAGATCTTTAATTAATATGAGAGCCCAGTAAAGCCTAAAGCTTAATGGCCAAATTAAATAAAATAGTCCAAGTTCACAATTATTATTTTATGTTAAAATTAGTGTGTAGCGACAGAGACACCTTCAGATACTTTCGCGATTTCCACTTGACAATAAGCCCACTGTTCCATCGACAAAACAACGACCAAGATGACGTCACATCGCGAGACTCACTCAAGGCATTTCCTCTGCCCTGAACGTCACACCTCGACCTCGTTAAAAGTGACTCCCGGGCACGATTCCTCAAACGCATCTCGAGTATTCTCGACCTCTCTCCTCGAAGAAAACCTGAGTAGGACGTGAGATCTCGTCATGTGACAACGTTGTAACAGGCCCCATTGGCCTGGGGTCATTCACCTAACTTTATATAAAGACTTTCATTACCTCGCGCGTTATTATAATATTGAAGTCATTATTCAAGCGCACATTTATACATTTCAACTAAACTTGCATTCAAACAACCGCAACCTTTATTTACCTCACTTATCTATCATTTATTTTGTTTAATAAAAGGAACAAAACTCGCTCCATTAATTTCCTAATTACTAACATTATTTGATCTGAAAAGAGCATGGTGACCCCAGCCTCAAGCAATCATAACCATTAATATTAACAACTTAACCTAATTAACATTATTCTTATTATTATTATTATTATTATTAATATTGCCAACGTTGACGGCGATAAACTGGCAACAATTAATTTCCACAAAACTGGTCACTCTGGGGTCACCAGTTTATGGTGCCAACGAGGCCTTATAACTGTAACAATAAAAATTGCAAATTGTAATTATTTTATAAATAAATATTCACGCAAAAAGTTTAAAAAAAAAACACCGCTCTGGATAATGATGGAAGGCTTATTGTTTACTCATTTCAATTATATATATATAATATATATATATATATATATATACACAGTATAATTCCAATAACACAAAACTGTAACGGAAGTTCGTGTCAAAGAATAAGCGTGATTTTCCTTGTGGGGGTAATTGGGCAGGGAGAAGTTGGGGGCTGGGCCTCTCCCTGTAGGAGTATTTTAGGGGGAAAGAGATGCGAGGGGTAGGGGTGGGGAAGGTTATCCATTGGCTTCATTATTGGCGATTTAGTGGGGAGGAAAAAAAAAAATAAAAATAAATATTGTATCAAAAGGATAAAAAATATCTCGTATAAAATTAATAAAATAGTACTGGAAAAATACTGATTGAAATTGTATATATATATATATATATATATATATATATATAGGGGGAGGGATACAAAATTACTTTCACCAGGATTCGAACCCACCACCTCCCACCTCTTGAGTAAAAGGTGAAAGCGCCACCTACTACGCTACGATGGAATTAAATCTGAAGGAAATGGTGGTCTAATATTAGCTTGAGTGCGACAGGGTTAATATATAAAACGCCTCTGGGCACGAAACCATTATATGGAATATAAAATATCCGTCAAATTGTATTAACTTCTATTGAGTTGTAGCGTAGTGGCTAGCACCCTCACATTCTATTGAAGAGGTGATGGGTTCGAATCCTGGTGGGGGCTAATTTTGGATTATACAAAAATGCGCGCGTTCATGCATATCCCACCAATCTATAAACATTCAAGAACCAACTGGACAGGGTTTTTCCGCACAGTCCCTGACCAGATATACGTAGTTGGATACGAGGGCAGGATGAGAGTAGGAAGTAACTCTCTCATCCATCAAATTTCGGAAATAGGGCAGGATATTGTTGCGAGGTTCACAGCAGGTCAATCTTGGGCCGTCGTTGGTAAAATTATATATATATATATATATATATATATATATATATATATATATATATATATATATATATTATATATATATCGACTACAATCCCTGGAACTCTACTCTCTTGAAAGAAGGCGCGAGCGGTACACAGAAATATACATATGGAAAATACTTGAGGGCTCTGTCCCTAACCTTAGAAATGAAATAGAAACAAACTGGAATGAGAGAAGAGGCAGATTTTGTACAGTCCCAGCTGCGGTGGGACAAGTGGCCATGAAAACGAGGATGGAAAATACCCTCCGAATACGGGACCCAATGCTTTTCAATGTCCTTCCAAAAGAAGTGAGGAATCTCCAGCACACCGACCTGAATAACTTCAAGAACCAGCTGGACAGATTCTTGTGCAAAGTCCCTGACCAGCCATGCGTGGCTGGCTATGAAGGCAGGAGGAGATCAGACAGCATTCCCTCCTTCACCAAGTCTCGCAAATGAGGCGGGATGCTGCAGAGGGATCGACTGCAGGTCGATCCTGAACCGTCGTTCAAACTCAACAAAAGTGTATATATGCGCTCCGGTGGTGTAGTGGTTAGCGTCGCTGACTACGAATCCATCGGCCTCGGGATCGAGATCGATGACGGCAGGCGGTGCGCAGCAAAACCCAGCTGTTCATCCTTCCACACAATAAAGTGGTTGGTAGATAATGCGAACCCTGGGTAGCCCAGTGGTTAAGATGCTGGGCTGCTGGTGGGGCGTGGTTCGGATTTCACGTTAAACTGTAGGTATACGGTGGAGTGAAAAGCTTGACCTTCGTTAGAATGCACAATTCAGACGGAAGCAAACCAAAGATATACAGTATATATATATATATATATATATATATATATATATATATATATAGGGTGAGTCAAAAGTCTGGAAACATAGGAACTATGCTTTTTCAACACAAATATATATGTATGTAGCGACCAACTGAAGTTGACCGAGTCGGTTGCAAGCAACCTGTGCAATGTTGCAGTGTACCGTCAACATTGGCAAGCTCATCAGGCAAAAACTCGACGAAGATGACGTCATGCCGGGCGAGCAAAAGATGACGTCACAGCGCGGGAACTTCAGGACATGCCTTGTCTATCGCCTCTTAACTTCGTTACAGGGATACCAGGACGCCTACACCCAGTAGCGGATTATAATGGGGGCAAAGGGGGCATTTGCCCCTGGCCCCAGATGCTGACCGGCCACAAGAAACTATGTAAACGCTATAATCTACCGTTGAAATAATTGATCGACCGTGAGGAAGAAAAAAAAATTCTAGATTCAGCTTCTACAAAACCTAGTTCAGTATCCCATTTATGTGAACAAAGTACACATTTTCTGTAATCACATCTTTGTTTTTGTTTCGTTTTCTGTTGATCGATCCCAGTCAGCTGATCACATCACTCATGTATGATGTATCAGGTAAAGAATTGTGTTTTTCTCGTGTTTTTCTAGTGACACCGGCCCGAAAATATTCATTGCCCCCGGCCCTAACAATGCTTAATCCGGCCCTGCCTACACCTTCAGCTCTCCGAAAACCATTCAGTGATCCACGCGTTACCATCATGTAAACATCATTCGTGCAAGGCCTCATTGGCCCTTTAATATCACTCAATTAACTTTATATAAAGATCATCATCATTGCCGCGCGTTATTAATTGTCATATTGTAAACATTAATTCAAGTGTACACATTACAGTATTTCCAATGTAAGCAATCAGCAATAAACAATACTGTCGTTTTCATTAATCAATTTATTTTGTGTTAAATAAAAGGAAGAAAACTCAATCTATCAATCAACCTAATTAATAACTTAATTAATAACATTACTTTGATCTGAAAGGTCTGGTGACCTCGGCCAAAGCATTCATTAATAACATTCCCTTCTAACCATTATCAATAACGGTAATTACCATCATTCCTTATAGTACCGATGTACGCATCATACATGGCTATAAAACAACGTAATAATAACTGGTAGCTACGAGGGTAATTCAATAAGTATCCGCACTTTTTATTTTCACAATTTTATTTTCACATCTGATAGATTATAAACACATCACTTCTCAACATAGTCTCCCTGTTTCTCAATACACTTAGTCCAGCGATCTACAAGCTTCCTAATGCCATCACAAAAGAATGTTTTTGGTTGTGTACGTAGCCAGTCATGCACCGCCTTCTTCAGGTCATCATCGCTTGGAATCGCTGACCTCTCAAAGCGTTTTTTAGTGGTCCAAACAGGTAAAAATCCGAAGGTGCCAGGTCTGGACTGTAGGCTGGATGGTCGAGAACTTCAAATTTAAGTTCTTGAAGGCATTTTCTAGTCTGTGCAGCGGTATGAGGGTGCGCATTGTCGTGTAACAGAATAACACCTTCCGACAATCTGCCTCTCCGTTTTGTGCGAATTGCTTGCTTTAACTCATTCCGAAGCATGTCAGAATACGATGCACTTGTTACTGTAGTTCCACGCTCTAGATAATGTTCAAGGATAGGGCCTCGTGTATCCCAAAACAGTGTTAGCATAACTTTACCTGCTGACGGCTGCGCTTTGAACTATCTTGCAACGGGAGATGTTGGATGCTTCCATTGCATGCTCTGTGACAGAAGAGCACAAGCGTAATTGTATGGACGTCTGCTCTCGTCTTTTGGCGCATATCATAATGAAGGTGAAAACTTTTTGGAGCGCATTATCACTGCAGATGAAACCTGGATCCATCACTATGAACCAGAAAGCAAACGACAGAGCATGCAATGGAAGCATCCAACATCTCCCGTTGCAAGGAAGTTCAAAGCGCAGCCGTCAGCAGGTAAAGTTATGCGAACACTGTTTTGGGATACACGAGGCCCTATCCTTGAACATTATCTAGATTCTAGAGCGTGGAACTACAGTAACAAATGCATCGTATTCTGAAAAGCTTCGGAATGAGTTAAAGCAAGCAATTCGCACAAAACGGAGAGGCAGATTGTCGGAAGGTGTTATTCTGTTACACGACAATGCGCGCCCTCATACCGCTGCACAGACTAGAAAATGCCTTCAAGAACTTAAATTTGAAGTCCTCGACCATCCAGCCTACAGTCCAGACCTGGCACCTTCGGATTTTTACCTGTTTGGACCACTAAAAAACGCTTTGAGAGGTCAGCGATTCCAAGCGATGATGACCTGAAGAAGGCGGTGCATGACTGGCTACGTACACAACCAAAAACATTCTTTTGTGATGGCATTAGGAAGCTTGTAGATCGCTGGACTAAGTGTATTGAGAAACAGGGAGACTATGTTGAGAAGTGATGTGTTTATAATCTATCAGATGTGAAAATAAAAAGTGCGGATACTTATTGAATTACCCTCGTATATTTATATTTGCATTGAAAAGCATAGTTCCTATGTTTCCAGTCTTTTGACACACTATATATATATATATATATATATATGAACAGAAGGATCAACACAACGGCAAACATTTTCATTTATTTGTACTTCAGACGTTTCGACAAATCTTTTGTCATCATCAGTGAATTAAGTCTTAAAACCTTAAAACAAAAGTAAAAAGTGAAAAGTGAAAATTACATCAATACAATATTTCTTTGCCATTACGAAGAAATTTGGTTGAAAAGTTGTCATAGTAGTTTTAAACCCATATATTACAGAAGATACGTGGATGACACTTTCTTAATATTTAACCATCCTTCACACGTAAAACTTTTTCTTGATTATCTTAATAAACAACATAGTAATATTAAGTACACATGTGAAAACGAAACAAATAATAGTTTACCTTTCCTGGATGTTTTAGTTAAACGGGCTCATAATAAGTTCCATACTTCACTATTTCGAAAACAAACTTTTACTGGCTTGGGAACCAATTATTTAAGTTGTATGTTTTATAAATATAAGATTAGTGCTATAGTAACATTATTAACAAGAAGTTACCGTATTTTCGGATTACTTTTCGTTAAACGAAGAATTAAAATTTTTAAAACAGTACTTTATTAACAATTACTACCCTTCTCATCTATTCGATAACCAATTAAAGAAATTTTTAAATAACACTTTTGATACTAAACTCCCCATAACTACAGTACAAAAAGAAACCAGATATATTAAATTACCTTTTTATGGTTATTTATCATTGCGTATTCGAGGTGAATTGTCCAAACTGCTCAAGTCTAGTTATCCCCAAATAAATTTTAGATTCGCCTTCGTCAACCCACTTAAATTATCAAATTTTTTAAAGTTCAAAGATGAATTCCCCAAAACTGTATGCCCCAATGTTGTTTACAAATACACGTGCGACAGCTGTAAGGCTGCGTATATTGGCAGCACTCAACTCCAACTGGAGGTGCGCCTTTCAACATTTGGGCTTGTCAGTCCGTACCAACCGTCCCCTCAGTAGCCCTCCACAATCCGCAATTAGAAACCATAGTAATGAAAACGACCATCCCCTTCACAAAACTCGGTTTGAAATTTTAACTAGATCCAATAACCTTACAGAACTCCGAATTTTAGAATCTCTGTACATCTATAGAAACAAACCCTCCCTTAATAATAATAGCTCATCCTACAAATTACAACTCTTTTAACTAACCAACCGATTCTCACAGACATACCCTTTCTAATCCTCTGACCATCCAGTGTTCTCTTAGACTTTGCCAAGTATGGAGGTGGATGTAAACATTGTGTATTTACCTATTGAGGTAATTTAATTTAATTTTAGTTTTTATAGTGATGAAATTTAAATGATTTTAATTTTAGATGCAATTTTCATTTTTCTTTAAGGTTTTAATTTTAATGGTTTTAATATTGTACTGATGTAATTTTCACTTTTCACTTTTTACTTTTGTTTTAAGGTTTTAAGACTTAATTCACTGATGATGACAAAAGATTTGTCGAAACGTCTGAAGTACAAATAAATGAAAATGTTTGCCGGTGTGTTGATCCTTCTGTTCATCTGTAGGCTCCGTTTCCCTAAGGAGAAGTCAATAGCTTTGATATACAGTATATATATATATATATATTTTTTTTTTTTTTTTTTTAGTTCAGGAAGAACCGATTCGCCTCTATTTAAAGGGCATATCTCAGCGGAAAAACAAAGAAAAAGTGAGAGGAAAGACAGAGGAAAAAGAAAGGGTGGAGGGGACAGTTGAAGTGGAAAAAGACCAAGGATGACAAGGACTGCAGGGTCGAGCCCCATCATCCTTGGGTGCTAGGGCCGGGAGGGCGCACGTGAAACCTCCAGGAACAAGTACGTACAAACGAGCACAAAGAGCACTCAAGAGCACGAGCTTAGAACCCCCTTGCGGGGATATATATATATATATCCAACTATATATATATATATATATATATATATATATATATATATATATATATATGCACACACACACACACGTGTCATTGAAAGACCGTCTTTATCAATAAAATGTAATCACGAATTTGTTTTCAGTACAGTAACCGTACTAAAATAATATGGAAAGAGGAAAGCCGATAAAGTTGAATGGAGTACTTATTCTGAAACCGCATGACGCGGGGTTCGAGTCCCACTAGGTCGTAGTTTACCGCTTTATATTCCCTTTTCACTTTTCATTTTATTTAAGTGTGGCTCTTGCATTTAATAAGCGTTCATATATTTAAGTTAACTGTTCTATATTAATTATTAGCTCAGATTAACGCAAGGGTTAATCGGTATTTTCAATCTTTCATCTACTCATCCGGTCAACTCCGGAACAACCTTCATCAATCCATCTTTCCCCCCGTCTATGACTTCCAGTCTTTCAAACGCAACGTTCATACATCTAGAAAACCTTGGCCCTTGGCCCTTCCTTCCTGCATAAATAGAAAAGCTAACTGTAAAGGTAGAACACCTTCATTATGCCTTAGGGTCAAATAAAATTTAGAAATTTAAACTACCCCTCCCCCCCCTTCAGTTATGCCGGGTAAGGGCGACTATACGCCCTTGAAGAGAGGACAGAGTCAGTAGATCAGTTGTTGTTGTATGTGATGAAGCTGAATCCTTTCACTTGAAAAGGTTTTATGGTTTTTCTTGCCATCCGTTCAAGGAAGGAACTTAAAAGACCTAAACTAAACTAACCTAACCTAACCTCAGCTTAACCTATGCTAACCTAATTTAATCTAACAGGGGTATAACCCCGGGTCTATAGACATTTTGTCGATGAGAAATTTCAGACACCGAAAAACCTTGCCGATAAAACGTCACTTTGACACGTCATTCCGAGTTAAACAACCTTAATGTTGGCTACAGTGATACAAATCTTCAAATTTTGGATCTGGATTTTAATCAAATCCCAGAATAAAAGATCCCTTTGGCTCTGGATTAAGATAATGATATTTAGCAACAATAATAATAATACTAATGTTTGTAGTTGTTTGACTTTCTTCGTAATGGCAAACGTTATGGGACAGAGGGGACCTACAACTTTACGTGGGGATCCCAACCTTCTACGACTCGCTACATTACATGAACGCAAAAGCCGGTCACCCATTCAGCTATTGAACAAACCCATTGTCGCTTATGTGGATCGGAATATTTAGCACTCAGATCATTCCAAATCAAGATCTTAATCAGATCCTCAAATATGGAATATCTTCGGATCTAGATCAAGGAAAGCATCTTCAGTAAAATCTTTCTGGGTCCGTATCAGGATCTTTAGCACTCAGGACTTTCACATCCGGAGTAGGATCAGAAATAACGCCCTATTTCATAGATACAGTCGTACCACAACTCCCGGACAAGAGAACCGAAACAGCCATTAAGATTTTTATACAAGCAGACAGGTAGCTTTTCAGTAATTAAGGAACTGGATGAATACTCCCTAACGACAGTTAAAATCGGCTAATTCGAAAAGCCATGAGATCCCCCCCCCCCTCAAACCCTTCTCGATCAGTTTATGCATACAAAGAATTAGTCGTATATTCGCGGTAAGTCAAAAGTCATGGGTGTGTGTTCATCGTATTGTATAGGCCTAGGTGGAATAAAGTACTTTAATTAAAATGGTAAATTATACATGAGTTTTTAAGAAGTGAGAATGTAGGCCTACAGAACTATTATTTTAAAAGTAAACCTAACACTAGACACTTAGGCAAATATGTAGTTTTGCGGTCAACAGAACTTTGGTGAAGTCGAAAGTCACACACATTTCATACGTGATACCAATCAGGGTGAGGGTTTCGTCTTGGCCAGCATCGTAACACCGCTTCGTGTCGATCAGCGAAGTCATGCGAAATTGGGCCTGAAGAGTAGTTGGATGGGAGACTGTCCTCTGCGTCCAGATTATGTAGCGACCCGTGGCTCAAATACCGCGCAAAGCTGTGGGGCCCCTCCGTCATAGGACCTTAGATGTTGCGAAGGAGGTTAAACAACCCCATCATATCTGGACAGTTCAAGATTGGCATAGTGTTGTTCAGAAATCATTTGAACTCTGTCCTGGATGTCCAATACCCAGGATTTTACGTATCATTGCAATTACAAATATATTTTCGTCTTTAATAATATTAAAGGAAAAAATATATTTTCAATCCAAATGATATATTAAAATACTATTAAAGTTTAATATAGTGGTGGATCAGGACACGATTGCTAGCATAAGTGGCTCTTTCAATCAACCGACTATCAGCTGCTAATTGTTAATGTTTAGTCCTAGAGTGAAATGGATGAATAAATTTTGTGGAAAGATTGTCAGAGACATTTTCAGGTATAAAGCAAAATCTGTGAAGTCAAATTCTTAAATTCTGATCAGCAAATACACCTTTAAAAACAGTTGTGCAGAGTTACAACACGTTTCTGTTGGGATTTCAACAAGTGAAATGTCAATACATTTACTGATATTTATTTATTTCTATCCATTTATTTTTATCCAGAAATTCTAAGTTGCAGAGTTGGCAACCTTAATCATTACATTTACATCAGGGTGAATCTTATGCCAGAATTAGGTATACGCTAGGTTAGGTGGTAGTACAAGATTGGTTAGCAATTTTTTACGTCATCAACTTTCGTCCAGTCAGGGGGCATGAGCGTGACTTTCAACTGCCAAGAAAACATGTGGTCTCAAAACTACATAGGCCTATTCACTGAAACATTTTTTTCGTTCTTTATCAATGAAGACTTAATTAAAATAGGTTAAGGAATTTCGAGGAAGGCTTTGGAGCCGTTGAAATATTACTTATTGTCCCCCATGTAACACTATGTAACGTTTTGGAAAAAGAAACGCCCCTCAGCGTTACGTAATGCGATAATTTTTCACCCCTCTTCACACAAATGATTCTAATATCAAGTGACTTTAGAAAGATAAGCATTAAATAAATTACAAGAATTTTCTTTCATTCAGAATAAACGGAATGGAGCAATCCAAGAATAAGCAACCCACGAAGGTGCTTATTCTTGGATTGCTCTAAAATGGAGTTAATTGTTCTAAAAGGTTAGTTGAATGCCCGGTTAGGTTAATTGTACGCCCTTGACGATTGGTTAGGTTAAGTCGTGATATTTTCGTTAGTTTTAATTAACGAAAATATCACGACTTAACCTAACCAATCGTCAAGGGCGTACAGTTGACCTAACCTGGCATTCAATTAACCTACAGTAACTGGGCATTCAATAATTTTACCGTAGGTTTCGATATACTGTATTTATAAATAGGCTTACCATACGTCCCGATTTGACCGGGACAGTTCCGGTGTTTAGCTTGTCCCGGTGTCCCGGCCGGCTTGTAATTCTGTCCCGGTTTATAATTGTGTCCCCTTGCTTTTCGGGACAGAATTACAAGCCGGCCGGGACGCCGGGACAAGAGCTAAACACCGGAACTGTCCCGGTCAAATCGGGACGTATGAGAAGCCTATTTATAAATAAGTCCTGAAATGTAAAAACCATTCAGAAGTTTGAGGGCAAGATGACAGCATCAACTTTTCAAACCGAAGTGTTACCATTATTGGTTGAAGATCCATTGCCAGTAATAAATTGGTGTAAGGGAAAAAATCTTATTAAAAAAGTGATGCTGTGTGCTAAATGCGATCAAGCAATGACCTGGACAAAGTTTTCGAGGAATGTTGATGTTAAAATCCTTTAATTTGGATTGACGTCGAACTGGGGTGCTGTTTCTTGAATTAGGGTCTAACTGGGGTGCTTTTTCTTGGATTGGGGACTTTGGGGTGTTTATTTTTGGATTGCTCCAACGGAATTTGTTTCCTCCCATGGCCCGCAAAATCTTCCCCGTAATCCACTGTTTTAAATCATGAATTATAGCAACCTTTTCCTGAATCTAGTTCAGAAATGGCGAACATCTTGCGTTCTGAAGACAAAACATTTCTTCCAGGTTCATTTGAAAGCTTTAACTCATGAAAATAATAATTAAATTACACACGATTTTTGTTTTGTTAAGTAACGCATCGGGTTACTCCTCCTCCCACCTCCCATAACACTTTGTAACACCTGAATAAAACCCTCCCTCCCGTCGGTGTGTTTCGTAATACTTGAACGGTCGCTTTGTTAATAAAAATATTCTCATACAAAAACTTAAAAAGTCTAAACATACAATCTGCGAACAGCATTTTAAAGTCTCTGACTTTGTAAATATTAATAACAATAATAATGAACCCACGAAACGCTAACAGCGTGAAGCTGTTCCAAGGAGCCTAGGCCTCTGTTGAGTGTAAAGGTTCAGTCTAGGGCTTAGGCTAAACCAAATGTAAAGATAATTATGTAGAACACTAGAGCCAAATGAAGTGTAGCGCTAGTTAGGTTTAACGCTAAGTTATAGTTTAGCTTTAGTATATGAGGATGATACCGTGCGTAATACCAAATTTTTTCCCCAAACTAGAGACCTCCCAGTCAAGAAGAATTAAACTATTAAATAAGTTTAAATAATATAGTGATCAAGCAAAAATATGGATCTTTCGGTTCTTTCCTGTTTCATTAACTGTTTCCGATTTTTATTAAAACAACGTGATATGTACAGTTTTTCACGCTGATTTCAAAATTATAAACCATTTCATCGAGAAATATATGGGTGATCAAAAAGTAACGCAACCCATGGAGAAACGCACATAATTGATTTTTTCCTTCTGTTGCAGGCGATGATTCAGAAGTGTGTTGATGCAATTTCACAGGAAACGTTGCAAAGGGTCTTTAAGAACATGAATCGCCGTATCCACTTGTGTGAAGCACAGAACGGTGCCCACTTCCAGCACTTGCTCTGAAATAAATCGTTTTCCCATGGGTTGCGTTACTTTTTGATCACCCGTATAACCAAAAAGTTATTGCAGAAACTAGCAAATGTTTGAAAGAGCGTAGGCTATAGAAATTTTAAAATAATACGCTCATTCTAAAAATAAGTTTTTTCCAAATGAAAGTAAATTATAAAATACTACAAAGAGTACTAGAACGGTGTAATCACTGCAAGCATAGGCTAGGCTATCTTTTAAACGGTGGCGTTGCGCATCTATTTTGTTCTTCCGCTGCAAGCATAGACTATCACTGCAAGCATAGGCTAGGGCCGCTAGGCTATTTTTTAAACGGTGGCGTTGCGCATCTATTTTGTTCTTCCGCTGCAAGCATAGACTATATAGTTCAACATCTTTTTACTTTCCAATGACTGACAAATTTAATTTTATAGAATTATATAGGAAGACTGAGACAGAAGAAAATGCAGTAAATTTTTTACAAGAATATAACTTAATACCGAAAGAAAAACAGTGTCCTAGAAAACATCAAATGCTAATATGCCTAACTTAACCTAACCTAACCTAACTATTTCTGGATGAAATGGTTTATAATTTTGAAATCAGCGTGAAAAACTGTACATATCACGTTGTTTTCATAAAAATCGGAAACAGTTAATGAAACAGGAAAGACCCAAAAATATATACACATCAAGTATCAATAAAAATCATATGCAAATACACAAAAATAGTAGTTGATAGGACTATTATAAAAAAAAAGGCGTGAGGATTTCAGAATTAATACTTACCAAACACTGGAACCATCAATGAAGTTTAGCAACAGTTTCGATTTCCAACTACACTTCTTATATAAAAAAACACCTCAAAATGGAGCACAGATCTGTCTCAAAATAATACAAATAACATTACACTTTAGGCAAACGCTGATAAATAACGAAAATTTATTTCACGCCTAAAATACACTAATTAAAGTGTAATCCACACTAAACGAACCTTTTGTTCTCACTATTTATGGTAAATACATAGTTTCGCGGTCATTTTTTTGGCAACGCCCACAACCCCGATTGTCGAAAGTTAGTCACGGGAGAAATTGCTAACCAACCTGAAACGACCACCTAGCCTAGTGTGCGTCTCATCCAGGCTCAAGATTCATCCTAATTGGCCCGATGTAAGAAATAGGTGGGTTTCCAACCTTGTCTAGAATAGATATACCCTTGGCAATTTGGCAAAATAATAAATTCATTAAATTTATTGTCAGTGACGATATTTCAGTGTCAGTATTATATCATCACTTAAAAATGAAATTAGCCTAAGGTGTAAAGCCAAGGCCTAGCTTACGCTCCCAAACAAGCTGAAATAGAAATTTTTAACTAGAAATTGACGAGTTTCCAAGAAGCCCGGATGCATTTTAGGTAATGTGTTAGCCACCAGATAGACCTAATACATTCATATATATATATATATATGTTTACCCATAAAAACCGATAATTAGTTAAAAAAAAAACCAGAACAAGTTCTGCAGAACTTCCATTAATGGATGTACAAATATACAAATTTTGACATAACTTCATCAGTATTTTTTTGGCGCGGAAACCATTAACAAGACAAAACTCTTGTGTTATATATAAAACATTTTTGACACTTGGAGAAATTTGGTTAATATTCGTTTTAATGCTTTGTTCGTTTTCGATAGGAGACATTCTATGACAATTTAACATATACATTCGTATTCAGGACACCTTGAAACCTCAGGGAAACTGATAAAAATCAAGGAAATGTAATAATTATTTTTTATGAAAAAAAAAAAAATTTAGACGTAAAAAGCAGCCATTATAGGCCATTGACCGAGTATTTAGCTCTTAACGCTGTTAAAATTTTAACGAACGTCGCCCTCTCCAGTTTTATGGGGAGACATCTCGTGGCAAAATTAGGAAACATAGGTCAAAACAACCAATTACATCTCGTTTTGGTTTCACGTGACCTTATCCGACCAATCAGAGACGTACATTTTGAATCTCTCATAATACATACTCATTCAAGAATGCTTTAGTCTGGTTTTCATTATCGTTTGCGGAGCTTGCGATTGCCTGGGTTTTTGGTACCTTGGAACGCAGTTCCAAAAAACTACTGTTTGCGGTTCCTCAGAGAGACGCAACAACTCTTGTTCGCCTGATCCAGCAACATATTAGGCCTGGGACTACAATCTATTCCGACGAGTGGCGTGCGTATTCTCAACTTGGAAATCTGGGCTACATTCACCGGACAGTCAACCATTCACAGCGGTTCGTGGAAGACATCGTTCACATTCAAAATATTGAGTGTTGTTGGAAAGACGTGAAGAGCTGGATATTACGGTCTGGCAACAAAACCCAATCAGTTTAGGTTAGGTCAGTTTAGGTTAGGTTAGGTCTGTTTAAGTTAGGTTAGGTCTGTTTAGGTTAGGTTAGGTCTGTTTAGGTTAGGTTAGGTCTGAACCAAAACACATTTTTCTGGTGTTTTTTGGTGTGATTTGCTCAAATCTGAACTTCGTTTCTTTGGGAAATGAGCCGTTTTTGAGAAATTTTCAATTTTAAAATTTCTCAAAAACGGCTCATTTCCCAAAGAAACGAAGTTCAGATTTGAACAAATCACACCACAAAAACACCAGGAAAATGTGTTTTGGTTCAGAAAGGAGGAAAAGCACTAAAACGAATAATTACCAGAAATTTTTCCTTGAATGCAAAGTAGATGAAACATTTTGACGACCTCCACTAATAAAGACTACCAAATACAAAAAAAACAAATCTAACAACGAAATTTGATCTAATCTAACCTAATTTAAGTTGAACTTACCTAACCTAACCTAACCTAACCTAACCTAACCTAACCTACGGTCCTACAATTCAACGTTTGAAAGTGAAAATGATTCTTGTGCATTTTTTACCGAGTTTTGCCTTTTGCCAAAAAGTGACTCGAGTACTTGAATAACTTGTTGAGGTTTGGCGTTCTGAAAACACCTTGAAGCATTGTCATTTCCAAGCGTCCAATTTGCAAAGACTGCTGTTAGAAATTTGCTAGACAGTAAAAAATTAATATTTCCCGACACAATTTTGAGAAAAATTCTAATCTAGTTTTTTGTTCTGACTTTCAAGATGTAAGCCTAAAATGTATTTGAAATAATAATAATAATAATAATAATAATAATAATAACGATGTATTAACATTTATGTAAACATTGTACGTCAATTTCTTTGAAAATTTCACCCAATGAAATTTATTTTCAATGCTCTGACTGAATATACAGGGTGTCCCATAAGTCTGGCATCATAGGAGAAATTCATATTTTTCTGTTTCTACAAACCATAATTCATATTTTTCTCTTTCTACAGGCCATAATGTCTGTGAGCAAGGAAGAACGAATCCAGATAATTCTACTCATAGGAAATCGGAGTCAAAGAGACTTTGCAACAAGTCTGCTAACACAACTCTGTGTTATTGGCTCGCGGTCTGGATGCAGTCTGTTAAATTCAGCAGCGGCTTCTCTTTGACTCCGATTTCCTGTGAGTAGAATTATCTGGATTCGTTCTTCCTTGCTCACAGACATTATGGCCTGTAGAAAGAGAAAAATATGAATTATGGTTTGTAGAAATAGAAAAATATTAATTTCTCCAATGATGCCCGACTTATGGGACACCCTGTAGAAAGATCATTGTATTGCTTAGATTTATCTTCATGCGTTTTCCTCCTCAAGTTCATTCCTAAATCATTTTTCGCCAAATGAGTGAGAAGTCCAAAAGTGTGAATCTCATAGGAAGCAATTCTCACTTGATCCATTCCCAATTCCTATCGCATAGGAATTTCCACTTTTAAGTTAGACTTTTCATAAAAAATACACCTCGGGGGCATGGAACTGCGTCACGGCCCCCTGTTTTATACTCTTTCCAAAATCAGGAATCTTTTCTTAGATTTGGAATTCCCACTTTCTTACCAGGAATAAGAATGGGTATAATATCGAGTGGGAACTTGGGAAGTAATGTTTTCTGATCTTCATTCTGACAATACCTCATCTGATTCTGCGGTATTGACATTTTTAAAAATTTTTCTACCGGGCAACCCTCATGATTGCCAAACTTCATTACCAAATGTTTCCTTATTTGAGAGACACACTCAATGCGGTGTTTCCTGGAGAGTGAATTAAAAATTATAATGTATTACCAAGAACGACTTTCAGGAAGTTTTAATAAAATGAGTCATTTGTCAATATCCTTCCTGTATTTAAATAATATTTCTAGTTACAATGGTACCGCATTTACAGGCCAATCCTTTACAGAATCGAGTGACTTCTTACATGTAAAAGTCGTGATTACATGTAAAAATCGTGTTTCTTACATGTAAAAGTCGTGATTACATGTAAAAATCTTGATATTTACATGTAAAAGTCGAGTGATTTCTTATATGTAAAAGCATCTTGGATTATGGTGTGACATAAGTACGATATTTAATGTATCAGATTTTCACTTAGATTTTAGAATGAAATGAATAACGCAGCTTTTGATGATACGCCTCCCTCCTTTCAGTACCCGGGGTGGTCACCCGCTGCTATGGCGTTGTATGAATATGTGTATGGAAGTCCCTTCCCCCACATCACACTGTGACGTAGCACGAAGTCCCTTCCCCGACATCACACTGCGACGTAGCACCTCACTGGATTTCAGCGAGTTTGAAGACTTTTTCTGTGGTAAACAAATTGAAATAGGCCTATATTAAAAACAAAGGAACAATGGTGGATTACAGTAATACGCACATAGTCCATGAAGGAGATCCGTCAACTCCTGTTTCTGGTTAGCAAGTTTTGTGGGTCGACTCCAGGGATGTAATGCTGCACGGGAGCGCCGCTCCCGCACTTCCATTCATCAAAATTTTATTTATTTATTGTTTAGTCGATACTTGGAAGTTGGGAACAAACAGACTGAGATGAAAACACTCGCTTCTAATTAGGATTTCAAATTTTTATTCCAAGTCTAAGCGAAGTATTATTATTATTATTATTATTATATATTTCTTAGAGCTCCTGCACCTTAAAATTTGCCACTACATCCCTGGTCGATAGGGTGTACCATTTTTGGGTCATTTTCAAAAAGTCAAGGTCCAGGAGTCTAATGTTGTGCCAAATGATGTCCTAAACACGAATTTAACAAGCATTTTCTAATCCAACAAATTTTGAATCCCCCCCACCCCCCTTGAAATTTTGCCCATCCCCTTTTCCTAAAAACCCCATATATCTAAAAAACTATCACCTTTATCGAAAAATGTTATAGAATAAAAATTATTTAGAATCAAACGTTCTATTAGAAAAGTTCATTAAGATAGAAATTTACGTAATTTTGAAAATTTTCATTTTCTTTTGTCCAAGAGCACCTTATTGTATTAATATAAAATAAGGTGCTTAAGTTACATTATTTATGAGTATATTGTGAGTATAATCCAAATTTAAAAATCCTTTTTTACATTGAATTTTAATAAACAAGCATTGTTTTTACTCTTATTGTTTCTTTTCAGACTGCTTTATTTGAAAAATAAATAAAAAATGAGTCAAACAGCTACAAAACAGCATGACTTTATTCTTGGTCGCTTGCAGGCTGATATTATGAGTTCATCTAAAATTGTTTTACCATCCAATAAAGATGTTCTAAGCCATTTTATTTATTAACGGAGAATGCAGTATAAGGGTCCAAAAGTTACAAAGATTCTACTGTTAATGAAGTTCTACAGAAGCTACTAATAATATGGCAAAAAGCATGCATTCCTACTATAGATATTAGTAAAAACCCTAAAGGCAGGAAGATGCTGTTAAATCTAGAAGAAATGCATATATAATAATCAAGCACAAAAAAAGAGCAAGCTTTGAAAATGAACTCTCTAATTTCATGAAAATTATGGATTCCCTTTTTGACATCTCTTCTCAAAATGCCGTTGAATTAATCCAAAAGACCGCATGAGAACTGAGCCTCAGAAAGCATATGATATTTCATTCTTAGAAGATCAAAGAACAAAACGAGAAACATGTTTAGGTTTGCTAGATGCAGATTATGCATCAAACGTACAGCGCAAGTACATTAGATTAGAGAAAGAGAAAAACGCAAAGAGAAACATAAATCAGTGAAGCAAGTGAGTGCTACAGCCAGAACATCAGAGACCTTCTTTCTAGCACGACCAGTTCTGAGACAGACAGCTATGAAGAGTTTCCGACAGAACCTACAGCAGGACCTTCAAATGCTTCCAGCCCCAAAAATATTCTTGCCTCGCCATTGGTTTCCTCCACTGCAGACAGACTTAATCTCTCTATTGGACAACGGACTGTTTTTGCTGCTGCAGTAGCCATTAGGTGTGGCAAGGATATTGAAAAACTGTCTCTCTCCAGGACCACATCTCCAAGAGCCGCTCGAAAGACAAGAAAACGAAAATATGAAACTTGCATCAAGGATTTTACCTCCTGATCACTGCATAGTACATTGGGATAGCAAGCTGCTTACTAAATCATGTTCAGAACAAGAAGACCGCCTTGCAATATTGTTACTGGATACCCAAATGTAGAAAAACTTTTATCAGTTTGTATAATAGATGATTCCACTGGATTGTCTCAAGCCACTTCTGTTTTCAAAGTATTGAAAAATGGAACTTGAAGCAAAATGTCTTTGGAGTATCATTTGATACCACTGCATCCAATTCAGGATGGATGAAAGGTTCCTGTAAGTTACTTGAAGAACTTTTGCAAAAGAAATTGATTTGGTTAGCATGCCGCCATCATGTGGCTGAAAGAGTTTTGTGTGCTGTGTATGAAACCATTTTTGGCCCAAGTAAATCTCCTGAGTTTGAGTTATTCAAAGAATTTCGCGAGTCTAAATGGAAGAAAATTAATACGAAATCTACATACAATGTTCTTGATGTTAAATCAAGGTATCAAAGAGGCCTAAAGGAAGAATGTGTAGAATTTATGACCCAATGTTTAAGAAAATCTGACTGCTTTCCACGTGATGACTATAAGGAAGTTGCTGAAACAACTTTAATGCTTTTAGGAGAGGTTTCCAGAGAAAACAGTCATTGGCGGAAACCTGGTGGAATGCACCGTGCCAGGTGGATGGCAATGATTTTGTATACAAATAAAATGTATGCTTTTGCCCACCAAGCATCATATGATGAATCATTGATTAAGAAATTAAAGAGAATGTGTCTATTTAATGCATTAATTTATGGAAAATACTGGCTTTTATGTTCTAATTCACTAGATAGTCCAGCTAATGATCTGAAGTTTTATCATGATTTGGTGAATTACAAGAAGGAAGATAGGGAAGTTGCAAATGCTGCTTTGAAATCTTTTGCCAATCATTACTGGTATTTGACGGAGGAAGTGGTCCCTTTGAGTTTCTTTGGATCGCTAAGTAATGATGAAAAAGATAAGATCGCAAAATCCTTAAACAAATATCCAGTTCCAGAAAATTATGTATGTGGGCAACCTGTTTTCCCCATTTTAAAGGAAGACACAAAGCTTCATCAGCTAGTAGGTCCAATTTCATGGCATTTATTTCAATGCTGTGGGTCAAACCAGACTCATGGATAAAGAAACCAGCATCAACATGGAAGAGGTCGATGACTACAACAAACTAAAAAACATTCTTTCATCTATTAGAGTAGTCAATGATACCGCTGAAAGAGGAATCAAGCTGGTTCAAGACTTTCATGACAAATGTCAAAATGAAGAAGAATTTCAAGGTCTTTTGCAAATTGTGGAAGAGAATAGAAGACTAATTCCTGATCCTAGTAAAGAGACTCTTAAAAGAATGAAATTCAGTAAAGAATAGTTCATTAACAGATAGATTAGGTATTTTTATTTGCAGAGATTGTTTTAATTTAGAAGAGGCTGATTTTTTTTTGTTATTAAATATACGTACCATAAATTGTCTTTTCTTATTTTTATGTTTAAGAAGCTCTTATATCAATGATTTCTACTTAAGAAACTTCTTTCTTTTTATTTTTTTGAGGAAAGTGTTGAATAAAGGAAAAAAAAAACGATGGGACCTCACAACTATAGATAAAGTGTTAATTTTTAGCTTTATTTTATATATATAGTTTTGAGGTTGTCCTCACTTTGTATAGGCTAGTTATAATAAAAACTAATTATGATTTGCATTATAACTAGCAAATACAAAGCCCATCGCCGCGAAGCTGCATTGGGGTGATGTTTCAAAGGTGGCGGTAACACCTTATTTAAGAAGAAGGCACTGCAAGCAAAAAATGTTTTTAATTTAAATTTTTAAAAAATAAATGAAAATTTTCAAAATTAAGTAAATTTCTATTTTGATGAACTTTTCTAGTAGAACTTTTGATTCTAAATCATTTTTATTCTATAACATTTTTCGATAAAGTTGATAGTGTTTGAGATATATGGGGTTTTTAGGAAAAGGGGATGTGCAAAATTTCAAGGGGGGATGGGGGGATTCAAAATTTGTCGGATTAGAAAATGCCTGTAAAATTCGTGTTTAGGACATCATTTGGCACAACATTAGACTCCTGGACCTTGACTTTTTGAAAATGACCCAAAAATGGTACACCCTACTGGTCGACTCCCCCTAAAACTAAAATACCTTGCCTGGGTACCTGTCGTCTTCTACTCGTACTCTCATTTCCCCTTATTTGATTTACTCCCCTTTTTCTGTTACACCGAGGCTACTCATTCCCATCAACAAATCAAACGGTTAGTAGGTTGATTATCTAACGTCCTTTGCCGACGAAAGGTCATTGAGACGAGCATTAACGCCACCAGCCTTAAAAAAAGTTCCCTTTAAAAATACATTACGTGCAGCGGGCTCGTCACTGCACACTCATTTCATAGACTGGTTTGGGACAGTCATTGGCAGGGTTCCGTCAACGAATCACCAAATAGTACTCCTTTACTATTTACCAGTGATGTAGGTCTCGAGATCGGTCTCGGTCTCGAGACCGATCTCGGGACCCAATTTGCAGATCTCGATCTCGATCTCGGTCTCTGCTATTTAGATCTCGGTCTCGACAGACGTGGTCTCGGTTTTTCTCCCCGAGACCTTTCGAGACCGTAATGAAAAATACATGTTATTGGCATACTCATGATGGTGGCTTGGTTGAACAGACACAGTTCAGAATGTTTATGAAAGTTTGTAAAAGTAAGTGGATGTTGAATTAGTGTCATATATATATATATATATATATATATATATATATATATATATATATATATTATTTAGACCTTATGCTAATTGCCATGCCTCTGTTTATAGTACCAATATGTCAATTTATTTTTCATAGAAATGGTGTTGAAAAATGCTATACAGGAAACTCAAGCACGGAGAATGAGCAGATACAGAGAGACAGCGCTCATTCTCACAGCAGCGATGACGAAATAAAACAGAGTCAAACCAAAGTTCCGAGACTAATGGCAAAATATCAAAGCTATCGGTCCAAGCAGAAGAACGTTGAAACTGGGAAGATTTTGAACCGCAGGGAACAGTTGCGGCGGTACCTCTTAGAGATCGATGAATCTCATATTTTAGACAACTGCTCTCCAATAAAGTTTTGGCACCAGAAAAGGGATAAATTCCCATCACTGGCCAATATTGCCATGACTGTTTTAACAGTGCCTGCCTCTAGTGCTCCAATTGAGCGTGTATTTAGCCATGGAGGCATAATAATGAGGCCCCACAGAAGTCGAACTTCAGCAGATCTTCTGAGCATGCTGATGTTCCTTAAGTGTAATGAGCACCTATCATGCTTTAATAAATGCACAAGTCAAACTGGGTAGTGGATACGTTCATTAAACCTTCTGTAACAGATATAAAAGAAGTAAATAAATTAAAAAAAAATATATATATTATATATATATATATATATATATATATATATATATATATATACACACACACACAGGGTGTCCGAGAATTATCTGTACAATTTTTGGCTGTTATTAAAAGTCAACCATGAAGTGTAGAAATTCCAGTTTTGTCCCATTTTACAGAGAATCTCATTAAGTTTTTTCTGATACCAAGTTTTGACAAGTTTTTTAGAAATGTACGCGGGTGACAGACATTGATGATTTAAAAGCAAGAATCACAGCTGCTATTGAGCGAATTGATGTGGATATGCTGCAGCGTACATGGCAACATTTGGAGTATCGATTGGATGTTTTGCGAATCACTAATGGTGCACATATCGAATGTTTGTAACAACATTACTTTAATAAAAGAAACTTTTGAAAATACAGATTCTAAATAATCTTGTTTAAGAATTTTACGTGTGTTATCAAGAATTTTATTAAAAGATGAAATTGTACAGATAATGTTCGGACACACTGGAATTTCTAAAAAACTTGTCAAAACTTGGTATCAGAAAAAACTTAATGAGATTCTCTGTAAAATGGGAGAACACTGGAATTTCTGCACTTCATGGTTGACTTTTAACCACGAAACCCACGAAACTTCGTATACTTTCTGCGATTAAACTTAAGGGTAATGAAAGGCCTAAGCAAATCTGGGGATACTTCAATTACTGACAATTAGTTTACATCTCTCTCATATTGCTGAGAATGGCATTTCTAACCTGCAATTTTAGGTTGACCTTGAAAGCGTAAATAAATCTCGGAGAAAGTAGTTATTAGTTTATTAATATACTTACCATAGTCTAATTTCCATAGTAGTGTAAAACAAATTGAAAGGGCATGAGCTTGGTCTCGATCTCGATCTCGGTCTCGAATTTTAAGGGTCTCGATCTCGGAAGGTAGATCTCGATCTCGAACCTTTGATCTCGGTCTCGATCTTGGTCTCACAGGATCAGGTCTCGGTCTCGGACTTGGTCTCGACTACATCACTGCTATTTACTATCAGTGGTCGTTAAATTATAGCTTAATAGACATTTTTTCATGTTGAGGACCACTGAACCATTTCTTGGATCTTTAACCAATTTTTAAGGACTTTTGCTTACGTTTTATATAAAAAGTTTAACCCTCGATCCGCCTCAGTGGTGTAGTGGTTAGCATCACTACGAATTCGCCGGCCCAAGTTCGATTCAGGTTGATGGCAGGCGGCGTTCAGCTCACCCAGCTGTTACTCCTTCCACACAAAAAAATTGGTTGGCAGATAAATGGGTACCCTAGGTAGACTACTGGTTAAGATGCTGCGCTGCTGATTGGGAGGTCGTGAGATTGAGTCCGGGCGAGGGTGACTCACCCCATAGTGAGTCGTGGTTCGGATTTCACGTTAAGACGTAGATCTTAGTCCTCGTCAGAATGAACAATTCAGACGGAATCAAAACTAGGATTACTTAGGTAACCCTTTCAGTCACATTGGGTGTAATAACTCGCAAGAAATAATAATACGCGTATAAATCGTACTAAACTGCAACTTTCCTACAAATGTTTCTACATGTCTACACAAGTTTAGTTGTTACTGGAAAAGGAACCCAAAATGTGTGTCATGTAAGTGACTAGTTACTACAAAATTTGGCTTTGAACAACAATAAATCTCATACATTTTGGTTTAAAGAAATAAATCTTGATAAACGAAGAGGTTACCCAATTTTGGCCTACAGTATCTTACTGATAAACTAGTCAATGGATGAGTACGAGCGAATGGAAATGAATATCGTTTTTAATTAAAGATAAACAAATTGGTTGGAGAATTGGAAAAAAAACCTCTCTTCATAAAAACATTCAAACTTCAAAAATAAAGCTGAAAAAGTGTTGAACTTTGAATGAAAGAAAATTTTCTATCATTTTATGTTCTCTCAGCAAATACACAATTCGGTGGAATGGAAGCCGCAAAAGGAATGTTGTTGCGTATGAAAGTTATGAACAAATTACAATACAATATAGATTGCATCGTAAATTGCCTTTAAAAATTATGGCCATATATTTTTTGAAATTCTTCTCCGAGATTTATTTACGTTTTCAAGGTCAACCTAAAATTGCAGGTTAGAAATGCCATTCTCAGCAATATGAGAGAGATGTAAACTAATTGTCAGTAATTGAAGTATCCCCAGATTTGCTTAGGCCTTTCATTACCCTTAAGTTTAATCGCAGAAAGTATACGAAGTTTCGTGGGTTTTATAGTAATATAACGTTAGGGGGTTCTTTAACCTCTTTCGTAAAGGTAAAGAAGGTTATGTAAAAGACACCTACACCTTTACGTGGAATCCGAGTGATCTACGGGTCACTACATCTTCTGAACGCAGAGGGGTGCCCCCATCCAACTACTGATCAGACCCAACGTCGCTTAACCTCGCTCATCTAACGGGAAGCGGTATTGCGACGTGCGGTACCTACCATCATAAAGGGTACAACTGGTTAAAAAGTCCTATCGTGAAACCACGCCCACGAAATGTAACATCGAGTCTCGAAGACTTAGGAAGTAGATACTTCATGTCTAGTGGCAATTATTATTATGTTGTTGTTGTTGGAGAATGGGAAATCTGACAGCGTGTGGTACTACCAGTTGCTTCAGTTGTTAAACTAACCCATTCCACCAATTACCCATACTCCTAAAATATGAAAAAAAAATTCAGATTCCAGTGACGGAAGTATTGCTACGGCAGGGATATTATGACTCATTCACTCATTACCCCTTGTTTAAAAGAAGGAGAAATACTCGTAAAATCTATTAAATATAGTCAGATTAAGTGGTCAAGTTAAATTAGGTCAGGTCAAAATAGGAGGAGATTGTAGACACCAATCGACCATGGAAGTACTCCGGTATGAATGTTAGGCAGGAGTCAGGGAGTGCTGGAACTCCCGTTTCTCCTGTCACTGTCCTCCTTAGCTAATCTTTTTCCAAGTCTCATCTACCCTGTGAGCAGTCCAGCATGCTCTGAAACACATTCTCCCAAACTGAAAATTGTAATTGTGTTTTTAGTGTGAATTTGAATATTTTGATTGCGTTGCGCGTACATCAATTTCAGGAAAATAGTTTAATTGGCTCTCTAAACACGTAAAACAGAATAAAAGTCTGCATAACTTCGGGCAACAGTTGCCAAATACTGAGAATTAGAGACTCTCTATACAGGGTCTCTATGGCAAAGTTTGCCACATACATCATCTTCATACGTTCTGATATATACAGTATACGGTAATCTGATAAACTTGGGAATTTAGAAAAGAATTTATTCTCTTTATTCTTGATTGAAAGAAAATCCTAAAAGAACTTTTTATCAAAACATTTGAAGGACAGGACCGGAAATAATTTCATTATATACTTCCAATCCCAAATTGTTAGGCAAATTAATAAAGAAAATAAGATACAAAAAGAAATTACAGTATTAAACAGCACATTTTGACCAAAGATAATAAGAAACTGATAGGAAGGAGCTAAACATCTCAACGTCTGTCGACACTTAGCAGCTGACGAGGAAGCTTCTAACAGTGGCTGTATCCTCCAGCGCGGGACACGTCAACGCGAAGAAGAGGCGACGTCAAACCGAAACATCAACGCGCTGGTGGCCAAACTTCCTCAAATCTCCGTGCAACGGGCTGTCTACGGTTGGCCAAACTGGCAGTCGACGGCCTGTTGCGTGGCACGGTCAGAGTGCCAATCGGCTCCCGGAGCCGGACCTATACCAGCGTGCTATTTTTTTCATTTACGGGGAACAATTGCGTGCTCCCCGGACTACTCTCACCGGCGACATTAAGACTAATCCAGGCCCCACTACAACTTACATGTCACCATACACAAAAACATAAACACAATAGTACCATGAGACATACAGAAGCATAATATTAACATATTACAGTCAGAGCTGGGCAATAAATACATTGAATGTATTTAAATACTAAATACTAAATACATGGGAGAAATGTATTTAAATACTAAATACTAAATACATTTTACGAATGTATTTAGATACTAAATACAAAATTCATCAATTGTATTTAAATACATTTGTAAATACATTTTAAATACATACAAATTTTAACATATGCATTCACTAATTCATGACACGCACACGATAAAGAAATCAACCGCTTTCGACTAAGAGTAGCACACAACTGATTGAACTGACACGTTGAAACATGAACCATGCTGTACTACACTGTCGACGCGTCGTACTGTGCTAGTACAGAACGTGTATTAAACCAGTAAAAGTATTTACATTTTTATATTTTGAGTATTTAAATACATTGTATTTAAATACTCATTAAAGTATTTAAATACTATAAAATACATGAAAAACAATGTATTTATAAATACAGTTCTAAATACACAAATGTATTTAAATACGTATTTAAATACTGCCCAGCTCTGATTACAGTACAACGAAGATGGCCTCACAAACAAAATCATGCAGCTTAGGGAATTCGTACACAAACAAAACATTCGCATAACACTTATACAAGAAACAAAACTAAAATGCACACACAAAACACCCACCATCCTTGACTTCACGGCGATCCGTCAAGATCGTACTGGGGGTCACGGGGGTGGACTCATCACTTACATACGTAAAAGCATTAGCTACACTGATGTCACCCAAAACATTACAAACACAATCCAAGCAGATAACACGATAGAAATACAGGCAGTTAACATTAAAACACGCGCAAAACACAACAGCACACTCATCAACATTTACATCCCACCAGATAGTTCACCTCCGGTGCCAGCCAATTACAATCCACAGTTACACAATCTGGCCTCTCTCACTGTCATCTTAGGAGGAGACTTCAACGCTAAAGACACTAGTTGGTACCTGCACAACCAAAACAACACCAAAGGCGCCAACATAGCCACACAACTAAACAACCTCTTCATTCTTAGCAACACAGAAGAGCATACACACATAACACATCAAGCAGGATACTCAAACTCCTCCCCAGACATAACGTTCTGTAATCCCCTCACTAGCAACATATACACATTGGAGAACAGAAAAACAACTGTCATCAGACCACCTGCCTGCCCATCATCATTACAACACGTTCTACACTCTTCCCCAACAGCCTTAGGCACACTTACAGAAATTACAAGAAAGCTGATTGGGAATAGTTCAAAATACAGACTGAGGAACAATTCACCACATTAAACAGCACACCCATCATAAACATCAATACAACACTCAAGACATTCGATCAGATCATCAATAATGCAAACCAATACATACCCAAGGGCAACATTAGGAAATACAACCCAAATTACACTAGAGAAATAGCCCACCTCATAAGGCAACGTAACAACCTCAAACATAACACACCACACACAGAAGCCATAAAATAGAAGATACAACAGCTCAACACAGAAATAAACAACAAACTTAAAGAAAAACAAACAGCGGCATTCACACCTCACACGCGGCTATCTGTCGCAGCCAAAATAATATCCCAACATATACACAACAAGCTAACATTCTAGTTAATCACTACGCAAAGATAAGTCACTTAAACAGAGACAACAACCAGAAACACGCAGACAGACAAACAGCCAGACACAAGAAAACCTACAGACTCGACACGACCATTACACCCTTCAATACAGACTAGACCACCAAGATCATCAAAAACATTAAGAATTCGAAGGCTACTGGACCAGACAACATATCTAACATACACCTTAAACACTTGGGCCCACAGGGAATACTAGCTCTCACAAACATCAGCACATATTCATACCAACACTGTATTATTCCTAACATATGGAAACAAGGTAAAATTATTACACTACTCAAACCAAACAAAAATCCAACAGAACCAGCTTCCTATAGACCCATTACTTTACTATGCACACCTTCCAAAGTAACAGAAAGACTAATCTTACAAATCACCAACCCACACATACCACTATCGCCGACTCAACATGGATTCAGATCTCACCACTCAACCACGACATTACTCACTAACCTCACGCAGCACATCATGGATGGCATCAACTCCAGACGACCAGCTCAGCGTACTATTAGCAACAATAGACATTAGTAAAGCATTTGATGCTATCCCACGCTTCCCTCTCATAAACAAAATACTCAACACAAACATGCACAATAACACCAAAAGGTGTCTGAGCAACTATCTTTCAAGGAAGATATTCACACGTCACATTTAATGGCAAGTCATTCAAAAACAAGCTTTTCCCGAACGGGTTTCCTCGAGGCTCTGTTCTCTCACCGACACTGTTCATAGGCCGGTTCGAAATTTTTTATTTCTTAGGTACATAGTGTGAGGTGGTTCAATCAATCATAGTAACGCCCTGGTAAAATATTTTTGAATTCTGAGGACCCCTACCCCCCCTACCGGTTTCAGTTTTTTCAGAAAATTCATAAAATTTGAGATAATTTGCGATTTACTTCGAAATTTTTTTAATATTACAAAAGTTCGATTATAAAAGTTTTTATTTATTCTTTAATGAAAAAAAATTAAAAAATACAAAAATGCCTGAAAAAAAATTTAATACATAAATTTTTAGCTATTATTGGTAGAAATTTAGAAATTAAGAGAGAAATTCAATAAAATTTTTGACCTAAAACTAATATTCTTTTTTTATTCCTTCCGTTGACCTTTCCACTCAAAAGTAGGCAGTTCTTTTCTAGACTCTAAAGTATTTAAAATAAATTTATGCCGATTAATATAACCAATTCTTTCGTGGCTAGATTTAGTTACTAAGTTCACACCCCGTTCAACGCTTTGGCTGTGACATGGAAAATCTAGTATTTCTAGAGGTTTAGTTCTAATCTGAAGCAATTGCTCATTCTGAAGTTTTGGCTAAATTTTCATAGGTATATCTATTTTGAAAATTTTCTGTTAATTCTAAGTCTTCTTCATAATCTAAGTCCTCTCTGTCTTGAAAATCGACATCTTCATTATCATCATCTATCACTTCTGATGATGCAAATTCCCTTGCTTCTCTTAATTTTTCTTTTGATTTCTTTTCCCTTTCCTGTGCTTTTTGGATTTCGCCTAACTTTCTCAAATTACTTGTAGTTTTTTTTATCAATTTTTCCTAACTGGTTTTTTTTCTTTCTTTTTGACCAATAAAAACTTCCCATTCTATAATAGGTATTTTATGTTCACACCTACAAAGTTTTCTATCCCTTATGCCTTTATCATAACAGTGGCATGGAGATATGTTAAACATCT
The DNA here is from genome assembly GCA_023014485.1 of Bathynomus jamesi. NCBI lineage: Eukaryota > Metazoa > Arthropoda > Malacostraca > Isopoda > Cirolanidae > Bathynomus > Bathynomus jamesi. The sequence goes on from JAJOZX010011745.1 coordinate 82,103, forward strand.
CGTCATATTTCTTTAATTTTTCATATTTTTTAAATTTCTTTTTATCATAGGGCATTTAGTTAACTTATCAGCATCTTCTATAAGTCTAGTAACTCTAACATAAATTCCCTTTGTATCAATTGTTGGGAAAGAAAATTTTTGACAAATTTCTTTTATATCTTGAACAACTACGTTATAGCAATCATTTTTACTTATTTTACCCTGTGCTTTAGAATCTTCCTCTCTAACAATAAAATGCCTTACAACATCAGCTTTTGATGGCGTCATGGCAGATGAAAATTTTGCTGGATATCCGAAGGCTGCATTGTGGCCTTTTTCTAGTAGCCATAATTTAATTTAATAAGATTTTAACTAAGCACACCGGACAAAAAATTAGTCACCCCTCTCAGAATGTACCTAATAACGTGTGACGGCGCCTCTGGCCTTGATAACCGCACGAATCCGGCGAGTTTAGTATGCGGAGGTACGCCTGCTGGTTCAAATTCATCGTCACTGGAACGAGAGGGCCCATTTCGTGGTACGAAAAACATCCCCAGAACATCACGGAACCACCTCCAGCCTTTACAACACCTTCGACGCATTCAGGATTAAAGGCTTCATTGGACCTGCGATGTACTCGTCGCCTCCCATCATTGGAGAACAAACAAAAACGGGACTCATCGGACCAAATTACACGTTTCCAATCTGCCGCAGTCCAGTTTTTGTGCCTCTGAGCCCATTTATAACGTGCCAATTTGTGACTTGCTGTTAACAGCGGCCTCTTCCGTGGTACCCTGCTCCAGATGTCCATCGCATGCAGTTCTCGTCGCAATGTCCGTTCGGAAATTGGTCGCTGGAGAACCTCATTGGTTTCTTGGAGCAATTGTTCTCTGGTTTGAAAACGATTTGCAGTTACTAGACGAGAAACATGGCGGCGGTCCCTATTGTCGAGAATTGTTTTCCGGCCACAGTTACGCCGTCGATTTTCAGTTGATTGCGAACTACACCACTCTTTGTAAACTCGCTGGACAGTACGCGTTGACACCAACAAATTGGGCTACTTCAGACATTTTGTGTCCGTGGGCTCTGCCAAACACGATGGCTCCTTTTTGCCACTGAGTAACGTCTGCCTCACGACCCATTTTGCAGACTATATCCAACACACACTTTGTTCTTCACCACCTCACGAAACAGATCTGATCCTGTGTGCTACGTCACCGCTACTTGTCACTTACCAATGCTACATCAGCGCCCTCTGTGTGACCTTGAACTTCCTACTATCGGTGCTATTAGGGGTGACTAATTTTTTGTCCGGTGTGCTTATATTTTATTTATTACCGATATTTTAAAATTAAATAACGTATTTTAATACAAACTTTTAACATTCTAGGTACCTAAATAGGAATCTGGAAAGAAAAAAACAAAAATAATGTAATATTAGATCTTATATCCGGTGCTATATGTCACCACCGGATTTAAGACCCTACCCGCTACCCCCCGACCGCAAAAAAAAGTTGGTGAATGGTCTATTCTGAGGTAATTCGTGCCAGGGAACCCGATTTTGGCCATCCGAAAGCAAAAAAAAAAAGATATTTAGGGTCGATTTTTACGATTTTCGATTTTTGGCCTATTTCCCATACAAATTCATATGGAAAAAAGTGAGTATCGGTAGGGGGGGGGGGGGGGGTAGCGAAAGTCCCACAGCCTTGATTTTTGGTGTGGATACTACTATTACAAAATGATCAACCTCACAATATGTACCTAAGCAAAATCTTGACCGTGACCCTTTTCGACCCGGCCTACGAGTGTTCAACTTATACATGCATGACATTCCAACACCCATAGATAACAAGCTTACCTTATCATCATAATTTATGCAGATGACATCACTCTAAGATCCACCCACAACAACATCGACACCGCTACAAATAACCTACAAACATACATAAACAGTATACGAGACTGGCTCACACACAATAGATTCAAAGTAGCGCCCACAAAATCAATCATCACCTTGCTAACAAGCAACACAAAAGACCACCAGATGACTCCACAGATTACACTGAACAACACCAACATTCCACACACTCGCAGGACCAAAATACTTGGGGTCACATTCAGGACATTAAAAACAAATGTACGTCAAGACTTAACACGCTTAGGGTACTAACAGGTACAAATTTTGGACACCAGCAGGAAACATCACTCATATACAAACAATATATTCGCTCAGTTATGGACTATGCTAGCCCATGCTGGGCACCCATTATCTCAAACACACACATAAACACCTTACAGACAATACAAAACAACGCACTTCGTATCATTACAGAATGTACTCAAACACCATCAATAGAACACCTGCACACAAACAAAAATACTGAAAGTTAGGGAACATTTAGACACGAGGGGAACACAATTCATGGCAGCAGCGACAACTAACCCACAACAGCTTTGCCACTACATGTACAATCATGCACCAACACCTCGCACCATTAAGGTAACACCAGACACACATTATAAGCAAATACTCCATTCCATACCACGCCCCACAGACATCACACAGTAAACACATACACACACCTAACCCACAAAGCACTGACACTACTCGGTCCGAATGCGGTCCTAGGTGCAAAGCTGCCACCCATTGGCAGGTCAGAGACCAGCCTGAGCAGATCGGATCGAGTTAACTTAGCACGATTCCGATGTGGACATCACCCCAACTTACAGACATATAAACACAGACTAGACAACTCCACAGACGACACCTGCCACCTGTGCCAGGACACACCACAAACAATTGAACACATTATGACAGACTGTACCGCTCTAGCACAACATAGAACACAACACATCACTAGTGCGCTGAACCTCTGGTTCACTCCGAAGAGGGCGATCGGTTACCTGCGTGCCGCCGGCTTACTCGATCAGGGTGGGCTGATCGGCTAACCAACAACACATTCTCCCTCTATTCCTCACTACACATCCATGCATCTTACACGCTACACAACCTTTTCAAAATTTATATTAAAAAAGCATCATTCACCCTTGGAGACCGTGTGTTTGGCTCTCTCCGTCTTCTGTGGAGTGGTCACTTTTGCAGGCGCTCGCTCTTAGCTACCTCCTTTCTATATAAAAAAATAAAAAATTTTCACCAAAGGAGATAATTGTTCATAAAAAAAGGGTTAAAATCCCCGTGGCGGCAATAGCGAGGCGCTTCATAACCATCTATCAAACCAGCTTCGTCCAACATTGTCAAATCATATTCGCACGAAGCAATCGGTATTAAGACAATTGGGAGACATTCAACCACGTTGGGTAACATCAAACGAAACTGTCCCAGAAAAGGACACTTTTTGTCCAAGGCCGGGAGAAGAATCACAAGCCCTAGTGCTACTTTTTACTACGGACCCCTTTACCCTTGATCACCACCTTTATATTCCAGCCGGGGGCTGGGTGCTTTGACATCTCATTCACTCCTCCCTCTCCTACACTTTGTTTTACCTGCCAGACAATCTTTTGGCATAATTTTTTTTTGTATTACAATCACTAATTAAAATTATATTTTAAACATTTTAAAAAATTATTCTAAGACACTTCAGTACAAGTGTCAACTCTTCAAATTTCCCAGAAAGGAAAGCAAGTGCTTGCAGGAAATTTCTTATTTTGACTTAAATTCCTCTTTCAACATACAGCTTTGGAAAAAAATTACCCCAAAGATTTAGATTTAGGGGTTGTAACGACTGATGATGCGAAATTTGAAACAAAATAAGATAACAGTAAACAGAGCAGAGAGAATAACTGGCAGGTATTGAGAACCTTTAAACGAAGGGATAGGAATATAATGATTCCTCTACTGAAAACACTAATCATACCCAAATTGGAATACTGCTCGGTCCTAACAAGCCCATATAAAAAAAGAAGACATTAGACAGCTAGAAGGGATTCAGAGAAGCTTCACAGCCAAGATCAAGGGTTGCAAAGAACTAAGTTACTGGGAAAGGTTACGCGAACTAAACCTATATTCACTGGAAAGGAGAGAGAGATACACCATTATTTACACTTAGAAAATAATGGAGAAACTCGTCCCTAATCTTACTCAGAACCCTGTAACTCCCCAAACAACAGTGGAAAGTAGAAAAAGAAGACTGTGTCGTGTTCCCAAATTAAAGGCGAGACAGGGAACAGCCTTAACCCTGAAAGAAAATAGTTTTGTTGTGAGAGAACCAAAACTGCTTAATCAGCTGCCCAAAGACCTAAGGAACACGAGTGGTGTTGCGGTGGATATCTTCAAAAGAAGATTAGACGCCTGACTCAGAACAATCCCCGATGAGCCGGGCGTACCTGGCTATGTGAGGTGGAGAGTACAAGAAACCAACTCACTACTTCACCAAGCCAACTCAAGAGGAGGCGACAAGCTTGACCTTCGTGAAATGAGGAATCATCGCACGGAACATTTGAAAGGTTGAAATATATATATATATATGTAGCGTATCGACAAGAAATAGACCAACAAATCGACAGACATACTTTCTTTCCACGCTACCATAAAACAGTTTGGAACACACGTGGGCTAACAAACAATGGAAAGTCTGTTCCTTCCCAAGGCGCGAAAGTAAGTTTTTATCAACCCAAAGACGCGTGGACAAAGCGTCTTAAGAATGAAGTCTACGTCACAGGCCTACGGTATAAAAGGAGCTTCCACTTTATACTCACTCTCACTCACCCGTACGCTCACCATCGAACGTCCACCAACCGCTTTCCGGCCCCCTGGCCGAGGGGCCTACAATTTGTCTTCACGTGAGATCTACAGACCACCTGCAGAAGCAATCTTTCGAGGCCCAACCGGAATCACTTCGGGCCTGCAGTTTGCCGGGTCGGCCTTCAAGTTTCTCCACGTTCCTCGAGATATCTTCCGCACCACAGGCCTACGCCTGCAATATCACAAGGCCAGCCTGCACCTCGAGAAGTAACATCACCTCAGGCCTCCACGAAGCCTACATCCATCATCTCAAGAGGCTTAATGGACAACGACAACCAGAATCTGCGTAATAGGTTCGTCGTCAATCCGCCTTCAACAAAGTTTACGTCACCATAAGCTAAGTACATCATATTCTAAGTACTCTTGAAGCCTACATTAACCTACCGCCGAACAGCAGGCTACTCTCCCAAAGTGAGTAATTAAACATTCCCATTGACTCCCGTTAATAACGCAGTAGACCACTTTTCTCTACTGCAGGCCTAATTCATGTACCGTGTATATTCCCTCAATTATCATTAGGCCGAACGGTAGGCCTGTCATCCTATTCAAGTGTCATTTCAATACCTTATTCCGCGTATCATCCGTTATTCTGTTCAATTCGCATTTACGTGTTAACTAAACATTCTCTTGACGTAATCACTTGACATCACATAATGTTCTTGTATATAAATGATATTTGTGTAAGCATTACAATCCATTATAATTAGGCCGCATCAATTATTCTATGTGCATCCATACAATCATTTAGCCTACTTAATCAGTGTCGTGTTTTCCATTCAATGTACCGAACGCACGTGCATTCTTTATAGCAATTATTAGGCCCATTCAATGTTCTATGTTGCATGCCATTACATACCATCGATGGGTACTGTACATTACGTATTACCTCAATTAAGCTATTAACATTTCATTTTATTACCTAGGTCTATGCCATAAGCATAACATAAACTACCAATTAATTACTGTCAATTCTTTGTTATACCACCGTGAATAAGTAACGGTTTCATTGTACAAAATAAAGTACCGAGGCTTATTCTATTTTGAGTACCTAAACGTACGCGTTCACGTTGTCATTAATAGGCCTCTTTCACAGATCATTTATGCATAATCTGTAGTTTCCCTAATCGGTGTATTACATAACCTATTTGTTATATTATTACGTGCATGCATTATTTTTGTATTCACCATCTCATATTTCAGGTTGTGTCCCATTTTGTATAACATTAAGCCTCACATAAACGAGCGCATTCCAAAGGTGTCCCATTTTGTATACCATTAAGCCTCACATAAACGAGCGCATTTCAAAGGTGTCCCATTTTGTATACCATTAAGCCTCACATAAACGAGAGCATTTCAAAGGTCATTATCGAATTGTTAAGCTTTCTAGTCAAGTCTTACCATTGTATATTCACTGTGAAAATTAATATAAATATTTTCTTAAATAAACTACAAAACCCATAAGGTGTCTTTCATAACCTTAATATTAATTTGCTTGAGCGTAAATCAAGCTGGTGACCCTCGCTGCCATTTCGGTCACTTCCAATAGTATGGTGGATCTAATCAAATAACCATTCATTCCAATCGGTGATACTGTATTACATCATAAATTATTAACCCAGCCTATCATTATAAAGCAATCAGTCATTGCCTAAATCAATCGTTGCATACAATTAAATCATTATCACCTTAAACGGCTAAAACTAGCTCCACTATATATATATATATATATGTATATATATATATATATATATATATATATATATATCCCCGCAAGGGGTTCTAAGATCGTGCTCTTGAGTGCTCTTTGTGCTCGTTTGTACGTGCTTGTTCCTGGAGGTTTCACGTGCACCCTCCCGGCCCTAGCACCCAAGGATGATGGGGCTCGACCCTGCAGTCCTTGGTCTTTTTCCACTTCGACTGTCCCCTCCACCCTTTCTTTTTCCTCTGTCTTTCCTCTCCCTTTTTCTTTGTTTTTCCGCTGAGATATGCCCTTTTAAATAGAGGCGAATCGGTTCTTCCTGAACTTAAAAAAATATATATATATATATATATATATATATATATATTTATTATTTTTTTTTTTCAAAGTATGACCGCTCATGGCCACCAAAAGAAAGGTGGATAGCAGAGCGAACACAGGACGAAGACTATGCAACAGCGAACGGAAATGAACAATAGACGGGAAAAAAAAAAAAAAAAACATACGGAAAAATCATAGCGGAGTCACAGCCGGTAAAGAAGTCGGGAACGAAGGAGGAAGAGAACAACCCGGTTATCGAAAAGTAGGGACCTTCAGAGAGAATAGCGCCAAGCCTATCACAAGGCCCGACGCTCACCAAAAAGGGAAAATATTCAGCGCACAGCGCAGAGTAAAGCGGACACTCCACCAGGAGGTGGGCAACTGTAAGTGGAACGTTACAATTGGGACATCGGGGCACCCGATCCCCGACCATCAAATAGCCATGGGTCAGGTGGGTGTGGCCAATACGGAGGCGGGCCAGAGCCACCTCCTTATGGCGCGACCGGTGGAAGGAAGAGCCCAACATCCCAATTTGGGTTTAATCTTGCAGAGTTTGTTATTTGTAGCGCCATCCCAGCAACTCTGCCACCGGGAGCGCAAAAAACCACGAAAGCCAGGGATGTAATCAGAAAAGGGGAGGGACACGGGTGAAACCTGTAGTCGGCACGCGGAACGGGCAGCTTGATCGGCAGCCTCATTTCCAGCCACATTAACATGTGCAGGGACCCAGCAAAATACCACCTCCTTGCCACCAGAAGTGACAAGGATATGACACAGTAACTGGATACGTCGGACCAGTGGGTGGACGAGGTCGAAACACTCCAAGCCATCCAGGGCACTGCGGGAATCCGAATAGATGACAAACGACCCATCCGGATACTCCCGCACCACCTCCAGAGCGCTCAGAATGGCATAGAGCTCCGCCGTGAAAACGGAAGCCTCATCAGGGAGGCGGGTACATCGGGGCGCAAGGGCAGACGATTGGGGAACAGCCGCAGCCCCAACGCCCCCGACAGGGGTGCTCTCCCAAGGTGCAACACCCTCGAAAGAGACCGGTATGACGGATGGAGGAGGAGTGCCCATACCATCGAGGGAGGAGGTCACCGTGTCGGTGAAATACCAACCCCCATCCCGGCAGAACGCCCTCTCAACCACCTGGAACAGAGGAGAGTTGGGAAGACAGAGAATCCGGAGACAGTGCTTGGCAATGAGGAACGACCTCCGATCCTCCAAGAGAGGGATGTCGCACTCAACCTGCAGACTATCAACTGGAGAGGAGCGGAAGGCGCCAGATGACATGCGCAGTCCTCTAGAGAGGACCGGGTCCAGTATCCGAAGGGCCGTACGGGAGGCGGAGCCATACACCACACTCCCATAGTCTAATTGTGATTATACCAGGGACACGTACAAACGGAGGAGTGTCCGCCTATCCGCGCCCCATGTAGTATGAGACATATGTTCCAGCAAATCCAGGGTACGTCTTGTAGTCTCGCGCAGCCTGCGAAGGTGGGGAACCCAGCTGAAACGGCTATCGAATACCATGCCCAGGAAACGTACTAATTGAACGAGGGCCAGAGGCTGACTCCCGGGTGTAAGATTAAAGGCCGGGACGGCGCCGGATCCCCGTCTCCTCGACGGAAGGAGGGCCACACACGAAGTCTTCGGGGAAGACAGCGTAAGGCCCACCGACGACGCCCAACGCCCAACCCGATTGACCGCGAGTTGGACTCGTCCCCGCGGTATAGACAGCCAGATCGTCGGCGTAGATGGAACAACGCACTGAAGGCGGGAGGGCCCCCGGTAGCGCAGACATGACCAAATTGAAGCAGAAGACGCTTAAGACACACCCCTGAGGCACCCCCTCCTCCTGAACATACAGGTCAGATAGGGCCGCCCCATTACGGACGCGGAAAGTGCGACGGCAGAGGAAGTTACGAATAAACGTGGGCAAAATGCCCACGAAACCAAGAGACTTCAAACGGTCCATGACAACTCCCCGACGGGTCGTGTCATAGGCCGTTTGGACATCGAAAAAGACGGCCAGTACAAGATTCCGGTGGGAAAAGGCCTCCTGTACATCATGACCAAGGAGGAGAAGGGGGTCCAGAGTACCCCGAAACCGACGAAAGCCATACTGGGTCGGGGGGTATAACCCAAGCGACTCCAGTGTAAAGGAAAGTCGGACGGCCACCATCTTTTCAAGGAGCTTGCATAAGCAGCTTGTCAAGGCAATAGGCCAATAGCCCGCCACCTCCGCCGGATCCTTCCCCGGCTTAGGTATCGGGACCACAATCGCCTCCCTCCAACGGGAAGGGAACGACCCCTCAACCCACATCCTGTTGAAAAGATCCAGCAAGAAGTGTAGGGCCATCGGATGCAGGTTCTAAATAAAGTCATACGGAATGTCATCAGGGCCAGGGGCGGAAGAACGACGGGTTGCCAAGGCAGTCCGAAGTTCCCGCATCGTAAAGAGACGGTTATAGGGCTCGTTACCCAGCCGGCGGGAACGTAACATCCGACAAAGGACGATCCGCAGCTGAAGGCGAACGGGAAACCGCAGCAAAAGCCCTGGCCAGCCGATCGGCCACAGCAATAGGATCCGAAAGGAAGGCGTCCCCGTCCCGAAGGACAGGGCGACGAGCAGGGACCGACTTCCCCTCGATACTATGTACCTTCCGCCACACAGCAGCAGAAGGGTTAGACGAGGAAATGCCAGACACAAAAGCACGCCAAGAGGCCCGACGGGCCAACTTGAGAGTCCGGCGGGCGAAAGCCTTCGCCCGCCGCATCTCAATCAAGTGGTCCGTGCGCCGGGTGCGATGGAAGCGGCGCGTTGCCCTCTTCCTCTCTCACACCGCCTGGTGACATGCTGGAGTCCACCACGGGACGCTACGCGTCCGCGGGTTACCGGAAGATCGAGGAATACAGTCCTCCGCGACGCCCATCACCACCCGCTCGAAGAACTCCAAGCTCTCATCCACGGAGCCAAAGTCCAACACCGAACGGGCAATGACGGAACGAGCTCTGAAGGATGGCCAGTCAGCCCGCGCCAGGTACCACCTCGGTCGAAACGAGACACCGGCTGCGGTCCGACCGGCTCAAGACAGACTGGGTAATGATCACTACCATAAGAGTCCCCCAACACCCTCCACGAAAAATCGAGTAAGGCATCGAGGGACACCAAGGAGAGATCAATACAGGTAGATGAACCCGTGGGTTCGTGGAAATAGGTAGGTTCGCCGGAATTGAGGCACGTGAAGGAAAGTTCCTCCATTAAGGAGAGCAACATACCAGCAACATTAGTCGACCGGACATCTCCCCAAGCCGCGTCGCGACTGTTAAAGTCCCCGAGGAGGAGAAACAGTCGAGGCAGTTGCAACACCAACTCGCGAACCGCGTCGCGAGGAGGAGGGTCATGGGGAGGAATATAAATCGAGCAGGCAGTGTACTGGCGATCTAAAGAGAGCCGCACAGCCACAGCCTGCAAGGAGGTACGAAGAGGCACATCTCGCGAGGGTAACGAATGATGGACATAAATCGCCGCACCCCGCCGGCGTGTGTGCTCATCCGGGGTGCAAGGGAAACCAACATAGTCAAAGAGACGAGGGAGCCCCCGCGCAGCCAGGATAGTCTCCTGGAGACAAACGCATGAAGGCCGCTCGCTCTCCAGCAGGGAGGCAAGGTTCTCCTAATTAGCTAAAAGCCCCCTACAGTTCCAATGCAAAATGGAACTGTAAGGGGAAGGGGCATTATAAGAAGCAGGGAAAGCAGAGAAATAGCCACGGACCAAGCTGAACAGCAAACTCAACGGTCCGTAACCAGGGACGGAATCGGCTTTCCCGACTCACCCCGGACGGGGAGAGTAGAGGCCACAGGGGGCAAACCCGGGAGACGAGGATCCCGATTACAGGAGGCCACAAACTCCGCAGCTGCCTCACCCGTAGTAGAACTAGAGTGGGAAAGTGGAACAGGGAGTTCAGAGGGGGGCAGAGACGACGAGACGGGCCCAGCCGAAACCCCCGACTCCCCACCAGAGGTGGGGCAGGGAGAACCAGATGTTCGAGGACTCGTCACACCAGACAAATGCTGACCGTGGGGGGAGGAAAGAGCCACCACAGGTAGGAAAGGTAGATCCAGGAGAGAGACTCCATGAAGAAGGGCCAGGCCCCTCTCGACCGGGGCAACAGAGTCAGTAATCGAGGGTGTCATGGGGCGGTGTACCTCAACCAACACCCGGACACTAGTTGGGGCACCGGGAGGTGACGCCCCACCAGCCCTCCGTATAGGGGGGGGGGCCGCTTCCCCTCCGGTGAAGAAGGGGAAGCGGGAAGCAGGGCAAGCAGTGGTCATGAACGGGTCTGAAGGACTCCTACCACGGTGACGTTTCCTCCTCCCCTTCGGGGCATCACCTTCCCCACCCGAGAGACGGGTAGGCAAGGATCCAGACCCCAAGGTCGGAGAGGGAGAAGGGGCCCTTGTAAGCAGGGAATCAGACGGGATGACAAAGTGAGGCGGGGGGACAAGAAGGTCCCGCGGCGCCAGGAGGACCACCAACCCCCGGAACTTCCAGGGGGGGGCCACTCCGGTAGGCGCCGGGGTAGCACGGGAGGGGCCCGAGGACCCGCCGGAGCCAAGAGCCGTAGCATAGGACAACCCCTGCTGCGGGTCCCGGTCACGGACCCTATCGCGCACTAAGGAATTCGGTAGTCCTTAAGGACCGCACCTCAAATTCAAACTTGAAAAGGGCAGTCCCGAGAAGAGGAAGGGTAGGCCCCCGAGCAGTTCGAGCACCGCGGGGGCTCCGTGCATGGGGGAGGGTGCGCAGGCCCACCGCAGCGGACACATAGCTTACCCTCACGGCGGCACGCAGAGCTAACATGGACGAACCGGGTCAGGCACATACGGCCGCACCGAAAACTCGCACGACCGGCGATCACCCACGCCCCAGAACACCTGGGCCGGAGGCACAAGGGAGTCAAAGGTCAGGAGCAGACGAGCGGACGGGGTAAGAGCGCCATCCCGGCGCGACGAAAAGCGGAAGACCTTTGTTACCCCCTGGGGAGCAAGATCCTCCTGCAACTCGCCAATCGGGATTGACAGCAGACGGGAAGCGAAAATGGTGCCCTGACAGCTATTCACTTGCGGATGGGGAGTCACAGAAACTCTGCAACTGTAGAAGGGATTCAGTCACCCCCGAAGAACGGGACTTCAAAAGAAGAGACCCCATCCTTCAGAGGGCGGATATCGTAACGGCAGGGAACCCCCACCGTCTTAAGACGCTGAAACACCCGTTCCGAGTTGCCCGGAAGGGAGCCAGCGGAAGGGCGGAGAACAAGGAACCTGGACAGAAATTGACATCAGAGACAGGTTCATGTGTGACGGGTAACCGAGTGTGGGTGAGAGGACGAGGGCCGCGAAGACCCCGCCCTACGGCCACCACCACGAGTCCGGCCACGAGAGCCAGACGCCGCAGAGGACGAGAGGGGGCCATACGGCTTTAAGGTCAATCCAGCGGAGGCAGAGGCCGCTGAACGACCTGACTGCTGTTTTAAAAACAGTAAATTGGCTCCGGAAACAGGTGGGAATAAGTGAGGAAACGGAAAATCGCTTCCTCCGAAAAACGGGGGCCCTCAGCGAGCATGAATTGTAGACGCTCGGGTATGGGAATTTCGGCCAAGTGAGGGAAACATCTACAACGAAGAGCGGACAAGTTTGGACATTCGACCAGTGGATGTACGACAGTGATGGGAGTATGACAGGTAAGGCAGAGCGGGGCTGGCGATTTAGCCATTAGGTGACCATGAGTAATGCGTGTGTCCTATGCGGAGACGGGCTATAATCACTTCTTTATGTCGGGACCGGTGGAAGGAGGAGGAGGCCCAGTATCTTACTTGGTATCCTACTTGCGGTTTGATCTTATGAAATTTGTTGGTGTGGCCTGGTCCCATTCCCGTTGCCAGAGGGAGCGGAGAGTCGGGAAGAAGTCGGTGAAAGGAAGAAGTCGGTGAAAGGAAGAAGTCGGTGAAAGGAAGAGGCCGGTGAAAGGAAGAGGCCGGTGAAAGGAAGAGGCCGGTGAAAGGAAGAGGCCGGTGAAAGGAAGAGGCCGGTGAAAGGAAGAGGCCGGTGAAAGGAAGAGGCCGGGAGGAGGCCGGTAGTAAGCAGGCCGACTTTGCCGTGCGGTCCGCCTCCTCGTTACCCTGGATGCCGACATATGCCGGGACCCAGCAGAAGGCGATTGTCTTGTGTCGGAAGGCTGTTAAAAAATGGAAAATTTGCTGGATGGTACAGACGAGCGGATGAGGAGGGTTACATCTCTCTAGGGAGAGAAGTGCGCTTTGGGAATCTGAATATATGACGAAAGAGCTGGCAGAGTGAGTGCGCACTATGTCTAGGGCCTCCTTAATCGAGAAAACGGAGGTCTCGCGGGGCAAACTGACGCCTCGAGAAAGTGGTTGGGTCAGTATCACCGCTGAGGCGGCGGCCGCACCAGTCTCCGAACGGGAACCATCTGTATAAATGGGGACTGTGTCCGGATGTTGGGTTGCATGTTCACGGAAGAGTGACCTGTATACCGTAGCACTCGTTGTATTCTTCGGTAGAGCACAGAGTCCCTGCAGAACTTGATAGGGGTGAGGAGCCGGGGGGGGGGGGGGGAATGTTGTATGAAATGGGGATAATTGAGGGGACAGGCATATTAGAAAAGTCAAGGAAAGAGCGGACCTCTTCAGTGAAGTGCCAGCTCCGTCCCTGGGGTGGGAGTTCAGAAATCGCCGCGCATAGAAGCGAAGAGGGTAGTCTCTGTGCACGGAGGTATGTCCTCATGAGGAGCAGACGCCGTCGGAGGGCGAGAGGGAGGTAATTGCAATCCACTTGGAGGCTGGAGAAGAGCGGAAAGCACCAGTGGCGAGGCGGAGGCCCCTATTAAGGACTGTGTCCAAGATACGGAGGCAGGTGTTGGAGGCTGAACCGTATACTACACTGCCATAGTCCAGCTTCGACTGGACCATGGAAGTGTAAAGACGAAGGAGAGAGCGTCGTTCTGCCCCATGTGGTGTGGGAGAGGTGATCTAGTAGAGCGAGGGACGCTGGAGGGAGGGACTGCTTCAGTTGTTTGATATGAGGAACCCAGTTGAGCCTTCGGTCTAGAATCACGCCCAAAAATCGCGTGGAGGGTACCACCTCAAGAGGATTGCCGTATAGCGTGACAGAGGGAACAGGAAGGGTTGCGGGTCTTCTTCTGCTGAAAAGCATACACTTGGACTTCGGGGTGGAGAGGCGGAAACCCACCGACGTCGCCCACCTTTCCACCCGGTAGATGGCGAGCTGAATTTGCCGTTGAACTACGGACGGCTCCCGCCCTGCAAAGTAGATCGCAAGGTCATCAGCGTAGATGGAAGAACGGATGTTGGGTGGAAGGCATTTTGAGACTGTGTTCATGACGATGGAAAAGCATAGAACACTTGAGGATGCTTCCCTGTGGGACCCCGTCCATCTGCACGAAAGTGTCTGAGAGGACTGAGCCCACCCGAACTTTAAAGGTTCGGGAGGATAGGAAGCCCCTGATGAAGGTCGGCATGGCTCCTACGAACCCTAGACTTTGGAGCTGTCTAAGGATTATTGTTGTCCGATGAGTGGTGTTGTAGGCCTTCTGGATGTCAAAAAATATTGATAGGACGAATTGTCCACTGTCGAATGCATTCTGTATGTCACGGCTGAAAAGGGGATCAGTGGTGGATCGAAATTGTCTGAAGCCGGACTGGGTAGCCGGGAAGGAACACCCTGTAGAACATACCAAAGATATCAAAACTACAATTATTTCTTCACCTTTATTAAGAAAAGTGCTCTCTCTCTCTCTCTCTTTCTTTCTCTCTTTCTCTCTCTCACTCACTCTTTACAGGTACGAGGAAGATGAATAGAGTTACAAAAAAAAAATATAATAAAAAATAAAAAAATTTGAATTTTTTTTTTTCTTTTTGGTAAACTCTCGTAAGAATAAAGAAAGTTTGTTTTTTCTTTTTTGTTATATACAATTCAGAAGTATTTTTTTTAGCAAAGTATTTCTAGATTCTTTTACACACTTTCTTAAGTGTGTACACAGAACGATGTAAAAATTAAAAAAAAATAATCATGTACGTATGTGTAAACCTAATACATACACGGAAAACACTAAAATATTATATATATATATATATATATATATATATATATATATATTGAATAATAAGAATAATAATTTAATTAAAATTAGTTTCTCTATAAAATACAAATTATTGATTACAATTAGGTTGTTTTTTTAAAAAATTCCTTACGTTTTATCTTACATTAAAAGTCATTATTTCAAATACTTAATAATAGCTTAAAATCTATTGAAAATAAACCCTCATTTCAACTTGTATTTACAAAAAAAAAAAAAAAAAAAAAAAAACTAATAAATAATAGTTACAATCAAAATTACATACAAAAATAAAAACCAGAAAAGGGGTGCAAAATTTCAATTTTCTTTTTCTTCCGAAAAACAGTGTGAGATCATATGAATTTTTTATATATATATATATCTGTATTGCATATATTGTACATCCAAAAATTTATTATTTCGTGCCATGATTTTTCACTATATTATCAAATAATTTTGCTATTTATAAACAATGACAAGACTTAAAATATATATATAAAAAAAAAAAATCCTTCCAAAATTTGCTATTATCTACAAAATGATTTGCAAAATTGAACTTAAAAATTATGAAAAATACAGTTTCTTAGTTTAGCTTATCTTCTAACTAGTTACTAGGTGATGTACACTAGAAACTTACCCCGATTTTATTTATATATAATATAATATAAAATATATAATATATATAAGTTCCGAATTTTCAGCTCTCGAAAAATTTAATTTAGTTTACGTCAGACAATACTTAGTTTTGTACAATTTAGTGGAACTCTTTTGTATTGAGAAATATAATTTTAATATTATACCAAGAAAATAATTACAAATTTTCTGAATCTCGTAAATAATTTAAAAAAAAAAAAAAAAAGTTTAAACTTACAAAACCAAGTCGAGTACTAAATCCAGACATAAATTATATAATTTATATAATTTTGTAAACAGCTAATTTATAAGAGCAAGTCCTTTACGAAAAACAAAGGTTTTAAATGTATTGTGGAAAATCTAAGCTTAGTTCAGGAAAACGCTAGTAACTGAAGAGGTTAGTAGAGGTAAAACTTTGTAAAACCCGGGTATGTATGAAGACAAAGTACCCACACACTGCAATGAAATTAGTTAATACCCTTATTATAGTTAAATCCTTCTTTCATACTACCTACTCGCTTGACTTTAGTTTAGTATTTCTAACCAGTCACTCTCATACGGTAGGAGACATCAAAATTTTTAAAAAATGATGTAATCCAAATAGGTCTACACTTTCTCAATTATTCTTCAAGTATAATTATTTCCATGTACAGTTTTGGAAAGAAGTTCTCCCAAAAAAATTTCTATAGAACAAAAAATTCCAAAGAAAAACACTGTATATTACCAATTAGTAATTTCTTACGCTCTTTAGAAATTTTATGCATGTATGCGAACATTTTTCCAAAAGTGTACATTACTTCGAAACTAAACCCTTACATAATGTCCCAACAATTTACAGTTAGTGGGCGTAAATTTTAAAAGCTTTCGACAGTAGACCATCGTGATAGATTACAGTAGTTAACTGGCATGGCCGAATTCTGCTTTTTACATTCTACTGACCCAATTCACAATAACCGTGAATTTCAACTAAAACGGATTTGTAATATCTAGCAATTTCTAAGTATTGTTTTTTCAGCAAGTGGATTTTTGTGGATTTACTTGGATGTCCTTGGATGTAAGCTGTTCTCTAATAAAACCCAAAACAAGGAATAGGATATTATACCCTACAATGTAGTTCATGAAAATCATAAGCGGTTTATTATTTAACACGAGTCCCGCGCACAGCTTAATACCATGTTCAACATCTATTCAGAGCGAGTTGTAATAAACAAGGTAATAAAATAATGAGTAGTACGGATGTACTCTGATCTCCGAGTACCAAAGTGATGGTAGAGGTCACACCCCTTACTTCAATGGGGGAGGCAAGGAGCCCCATGGGTGGGGTCACGCGACAACGCCACCGACAAATTAGTCCTGGATTGTAAAGTCGTTGACCAGACTCAGTGAGTCCTCATCGACTCCTTGTGGTGATTCACCACTCTGAAGAGAAGAAAAAACTTTAGCATCTACACCGAATTAGTGGTGCGGCTAATTTGTGACTGATTTTACTTCCTTTCAAAGAAAGTATTGAACAAAAGGGTCCTTTTAAGTCATCTAATTTTGGAGTTTTTAGTTAAAAAAAAAAGATAAAATTTACCACTTTTTCAAAGAAAAGATAACTACAAAAAAATCGAATGTATATAAAAGGTTTAATTTAGTTGGTTGGAAATAATTTTTAGTTTATTAGTAAAAAATAGCGATACAAGTTACTTAATTTAGTATTCTTGAAGTTAAAAAAAAAATCTTAAAAATAAAATTTGCGAGTTACAGCGTACTTTTTAACCAATTTTTTTTTTTTTTTTTTAGCCAATCTGAAAGTAAATAGGCCAAAAACTTTCTTCAAAAGAAAATACAATAGTAAAAATAAATCTTAAGCCACAAGGATGAAAATACAGAACAAATATCTTAATATGTAACCAATTTTATGATACACAAAATCACGGATGTACATGAAAATGAAAATTACACGAAAAAAAGGTACTCATTTTGATGATTCAAATTAAAAATAATAAAAATAACTTATTTGAAATGGAGTAAATGACTAGGCTAGAATCTAACCTGCGCAAGTATACCTTAAGCCTAAAAAAATAAAAGTAGGTTTTATTTTTACCTACAAAAAAAGAATTAGCTTTAAGAGCCTAACCTAGTCCTATCCACTAGTTTGGTGGTACTAAATGCTACCAGGTACAGCACTTACCTAATTCAATCAGTACAACAAAATAAAAATTACAGTACAAAAGCTTCTAAAGGAATCGGTAACGTTGATGCGATGTAAATTATAAGTAAAATTTACATTTTATATTGTAAGATTCTAAATGAGTGTAAAAATGTAAATTAGAATAAAATTCACATTTACATTCTAAAATTAAAAGAAAACGGGGGCAAAATAATAATATTAGAGGGGTAACTTCGTAAAAAAATAAAAAAATGAAATTTTGCTACACGAACGCACGCAAATTGCCAATTTAACAAAATAACAAAAGCAAAAATTATGAAAAAGATATGTAAAAATATTTTCAGTCTGATACACACCCACATCAGATATAAAAATCAAAGGTTTTGTACATTGCAACAGAATCAAAGGGCAAACAAATAACTGATAGACCTGTATACACCTATGCTTCGGCAGTAGAATTTTTTTTTTTTTTTTAATAGAAAGGTAGGTTTCAAGCGCTGCGTTTTACCTTTTGGTTGTTGGCCCGACACACGAGACAGAGGTAGTCCTCGTCCTCTGAGATGTCCTTCTGGCAGAGGCCGACGCAGACGTAGTGAAACCAAAGGTCGCATCCGTCACACTGCACCCACTGCACGTTCGAACCGAACGGCTTTATACATTTCTCCGCCGCGCATTCTTCATCGATCTCATCGTCGCTTTCCGAACTCACTGCGGAGTTCTCTCCACCAGCAGGTTTCCCCATCTTCTTCGGCTTCGTACGGCTCTTCTTCCGTTTTGGGGCTCCCTTTACTGTTCCCGCCTTTAGGTTCTTCGTTTTCTTTATAACGCCCTTTGCAATTTTGTCACCCAAAACCGATTTGAACTTCTTGATGGGGGACTTTGAGGGGGATTTAGGACCTCCTTCGTCACCTTCAGATTTGCGCTTCTTCGGGGCTACCTTCTTCGGCTTAGATTCCTCCTGCGGGGGGTTCGAACTGGGGCTACTCATATTGAGGAGCGTGTCCTCCAACTGAGAGGGAGGGTGCGAGGCCGCCTGAAGAACCCTCCACAAGTGCGTACTCTCGTCAAGACTCACCTCTAAGAGTTCCCCAACCACGAGCTGGTCTTGCACCTGCTGCCTCACCCCCCCGTCAGGGTGATCAAAGGCCCGTCCCCACCCATGAGAGAATTAAGGAGGCCCCCGTCTCCTTTGCCTCCCTTACTGCTAGAGTAAGCGTGTTCCCAACCTCCTCTCTCGCTTCGGCCACTCTCAGGCTCCTTCACGATCTCATCATCCGAGTCTTCATCCACTTTGTCCTAAAGAAAAGTACATTAATTACATCACAGTACATTCTTCAGCCGCGAGGACGCCCGAATACCCACTACAGTGACTAACTGCGGGTGGACAAAATACATTCGGTGTTAACTTTGACTATGAATAAGATTCGAACGTTGCGTCTTCGTCAGAAGTGTACCAACCCGAATACATGAGCGAGATATCGACTTTTAATTCCATATATTTAATAAAATGATTTACCTAACCTAACTAGATAGCATCAAACGCGGAAGAGTTTAATAAGCGAGATACTTCTAGTAATAAGCGAGGTACTAGCTAAGTTTAACTAACCTCACCTAATCAAAGCTAACAAATCATTTTATCGACAAGGAAAAAAAAATCTAGATTTTTATATAAACTTTTTCACGTTTTGAGGTACCAAAACTGTTACCTCACAAAAAATTACCCCTCCATTACATCTGTCAATTATCACACTCGACCTCACTTATGCCGCTTGCCTACGTGCGCGCGCGCGTGCGTACACACAACTCTGTAACAGGCTAACCTCGGTCAGCGGGTCCTTCTTCTGAGCCAAGAGCCCTTCCTTTTGCTTTCCTTGAGCTTCGATCAGTTTCTGGGAACAGACCGAAAGCTTTCCAAGGGCGGAAGTAAGTTCCTCCGTTTGGAGGAGGATCCTCGCTTTATCCTGCCACAGCATCGCCCTCTCCGTCAGACACTGCAGCGCCTCCGCTTCAGGCAACCTTCGGAAAAAAGAGAATAAACGCTGCAGAAGAGGTCCGCGTAACGAAAGGAACCAAATACTAAAAGTGATCTAATTAGAATGAACTCTAATCAAAGATCAAGAATAATAATAAAGCAACATCCGAAACCCCTATTTTCCCACAAGGAAAGGGGTGTGGGGGTCACTGAATTCCAGAGTTGAAACCCAATACCAATCTCCAACCAACCGGGCCATGGAACAACGTTGTTAATAATAATAATAATTAATAATAATAATAATAATAATAATAATTAATAACCAGCTGTATAATTTTTAAGGTAACACTAGAGGGAGGTAAAACCTGTTAATTACTGCGCGTAACTGTTCTTGACGGATGACTGCGAAGCCCTATGGGGAAAACTTCCCTATTCAATAAAGCATGACCATTAATAGCTGAACTCTTCCCCAATCAAAAGAAAATAAAGGGAAAAAACACCAAAGTAGGAAGGAATAAGGTGCTTTTTTAAATCTGATAAATACGAGTGTTTGTAACACTTCGTCCTCCTCAGATTATTACGTTACGACAAATTATATATATATATATATATATATATATATACACTATTACACATACAGGGTGTCCGAGAATTATCTGTACAATTTTTGGCTGTTATTAAAAGTCAACCATGAAGTGTAGAAATTCCAGTGTTGTCCCATTTTACAGAGAATCTCTAAGTTTTTTCTGATACCACGTTTTGACAAGTTTTTTAGAAATGTACGCGGGTGACAGACATTGATGATTTAAAAGCAAGAATCACAGCTGCTATTGAGCGAATTGATGTGGATATGCTGCAGCGTACATGGCAACATTTGGAGTATCGATTGGATGTTTTGCGAATCACTAATGGAGCACATATCGAATGTTTGTAACAACATTACTTTAATAAAAGAAACTTTTGAAAATGCAGATACTAAATAATCTTGTTTAAGAATTTTACGTGTGTTATCAAGAATTTTATTAAAAGATGAAATTGTACAGATAATGTTCGGACACACTGGATTTTCTAAAAAACTTGTCAAAACTTGGTATCAGAAAAACTTAGAGATTCTCTGTAAAATGGGACAACACTGGAATTTCTACACTTCATGGTTGACTTTTAATAACAGCCAAAAATTGTACAGATAATCCTCGGACACCTGTATATATATATATATGAATAGAAACGACGTAAATAAGGAGCGTCTCTGCATACGGGGAAGAGAAATAACGAATAAATGAAAAATGAGGCGAACCGCCCGGGAATCGAACCCAGGGCCTTCCAATTGCCGATTCCCGGGCGGTTCGCCTCATTTTTCATTTATTCGTTATTTCTCTTCCCCATGTGCAGAGACGCTCCTTATTTACGTCGTTCTATTCATTTATATACTGCGTGGTCATTGCAGTATATATATATATATATATATATATATATATATACACACAGGGTGTTCCATAAGTCCGGTCTCGTAGGAAAAGTTTATTTTAAATTAAATTTCCAAAAGTAATACATTAAAACTAAAACAAATGTTCAAATTGATGTAACAAGAAGGTTCCCAAAACAAGACGGGTAGAATAACACCTAATATGGAAGCGAATTACACTCGTGAGGAAAAGGCCTCGGAGGCGTTTTCCTCACGAGTAACTCACTTCCATATTAGCCATTACGTGTTATTCTACCTGCAACAACAAAAAAAAAAAAGTCCCAAAAGAAGACATCAATTTGAACACTTGTTTTAGTTCTAATGTATTACTTTCGTAGATTTAAAATAAATTTTCCTACGACCGGACTTATGGGACACCCTGTATATATAAGTGTGTGTGTGTGTGTTTTTTTGCACTGACTTATGTCTGTTTGGATTACTTCACACTTGGTCCCATTGCAATTCAAGGTGCAAATGTGTGTTCCAACTAGGGATCCCGAATTCGGGAAAGAATAGCGCCCTAATAATAATAATAATAATAATAATAATAATAAATATTATTATAGGATGAATTTCGCACTTTCATTCACACGTAAAATGAATGAATGATGCAAATCCACAAGGAGAAAGAAAAAAAATTATTCCAAGGCCTTTCGTGTTCCCTGACGAGGTGTACTGCTGAACACACGAAAGGCCTTGGAATCATTTTTTCTTCTCCTTGTGAGTTTGCATCATTTTATATATATATATATATATATATATAGTGTTTCATAACATGTGGGACTCGCTTTCAGGATGGATTCAAGACCTGAAAACAATGAAAAAAGTTTATATAAACA
Source organism: Bathynomus jamesi (assembly GCA_023014485.1). NCBI lineage: Eukaryota > Metazoa > Arthropoda > Malacostraca > Isopoda > Cirolanidae > Bathynomus > Bathynomus jamesi. The sequence continues at coordinate 104,101 of JAJOZX010011745.1, forward strand.
TATGCCCCAAATCGCTGTTTCCAAGTTACAGCCCATTTTGTGTTCCAGCAATTCTTTCCGCAAATTGTTTACAGACACTGCTTGCCGACAATGTTTGCGAGTGTGTTCGAGACTTATTTCATGTATGGCCTTGCCGATTGTAATGTTTCGTACACTCTATGACCTGTTTCAATATCGTTGTGTGTAGAGCCATCAGTCAGTCAGAGGTGCATCGCGGTGTTTCACTGTTCGTATTCGTAACTTCTTACCGTGATTAAGTGCAGTCCAGTAAAAAACAAAAAGGTTTTTGTGCTATTCAGTGATAGTGTGCACTTAAAGTGAGAATGGAGGCTTATTCAAACAGAGAAATAGCAGACATGCATCTCGTGTATGGACTTGCCGAGTGTAATGCGGCTGCAGCAAGACGTCTGTATGCGGAAAGGTTTCGGAATCGCCGTCTGACAGATAAGAAGACCTTTCAGAGATTAGACGAGCGTCTTGGTGATACAGGATCACTCAACGAGCGAGTTTCAGATGGTGGTAGACCAATTAGCGCCAGAACTGTTGAGTTGGAGGAGCGGGTCCTGAATCGCGTGGAGGAACATCCTGGTGTCAGCACCCGAAGGACAGCAGCAGCAGCAGCAGCAGAGGGTGTAAGATACACAACTGTTTGGAGAATTTTACGGGAACAGCAGCTTTTGCCCAAATCACATTCAGAGGGTACAAGGCCTTACTGAAGCCGATTTCCCACCACGAGAGGCTTTTTGTACTGGTTCCTTGAACAGTGTGCTAGCGATCCTCTTTTTCTACCCTCCGTGTTGTTTTCTGATGAGGCTGCCTTCACAAGAAATGGCTGATCAATTTTTACAACACTCATCACTGGGCCGAAGAGAATCCGCATGCCATCATCCAGTCAAGGCACCAACAATAATTTAGTATCAATGTATGGGCAGGAATTATTGCCGACAACTTAATCGGTCCTTTTGTTTTGCCTGGAAGATTAACAGGAGAATCCTATTCCAATGTTTTAAGGAACGAGTTAAGCGATTCACTAGATGAAGTTCCTCTTGGTGTCCGACGTCGTACGTGGTTTATGCATGACGGCGCTCAGCCTCATTTTAGTCGAGTAGCCAGCGACTATTTGGATGACCATTTCCCTGATAAATGGATAGGCCGTGGAGGACCCATTGCGTGACCTGCTCACTCCCCGGACCTGAATCCACTCGATTTTTACCTGTGGGTCATCTGAAATCCATCATTTACGTGATACCCATTGACAACGTTGAAATGCTTCGCCAACGTGTAGAACAAGGATGCCAGAAAATCCGAGCAATACCTGGCATGTTTGAACGCGTCAGGCAGTCCATGACGAGGCGTGTATTCAAGCGCAAGGCGGTCATTTTGAGCACTTCCTTTAAAGGTAAGGCGGATACCTGCTGGAACACACAACCGGCTGTAACTCTGAAACAAAGCGGTTTCGGGCATATGTTTATATAAACTTTTTTTATTGTTTTCAGGTCCTGAATCCATCCTGAAAGTGCTTCCATGTTATGAAACACCCTGTATTATGTGGGAATACGAATGAATAGATTTGGGAATTGCCTCCTTTGAAATCCCCCGTTTGGGATTTCTCATTTTTGAATCATGACTAAAATGGGAATTGACCAATTTGGAAAAGACCAATTACTTGTAATGTTCTCGTGAAAACACGAATTATGATGCTAAATCTTTCTTTAAACTCCTCCCCGAAATCTTAACCTCACCTTTAAAACTTAATCGAAAGACTATTTATTACGAGACCCGTAACTCCGCCCATTTTTGCGTTACCTTTTTTCTGACTGCCATCTTGCGTTCGGCGATAGAACTTTCCCCGCGAAAAAATGTTATAAAGTTAAACGCTACTTTTAATATTTATTATTTCTTCAGGTATGGCCATTAATTAATAAATTAACTTCATGGACTAGTATTTTGTTTAGACAAGCGTGATAATTAAAAAAATTATATACATTTAATAATGAACTTTTAAATCATGCGAAGGTACCCTTATGTAAAGTTTGATTCTCACTCCATCCGCCAGGTGGCGAGTACCTAAACATTCACTCGTCGAAATACCGCGTTAAATAATGGAAAATATCGTGAAACTCTTATCTTGTTATATATAGTACAGTCAATATTTGAAACCAGTCATTTTGCACAATTCTTGTCACCCTTAATCACAGACATTACTAATCTAACTTAACCTTTACGAAATTACAGGCATTACATGAAATCCTTCAAACGTTTAGGCATTACGTGAAACGAGTGGTTTCACACAGACTTACATACATAGTTCTAAAACCAACTTTAGACACAATCAAATGTTTGCATCAACTGTCCAGTCAATATTTCATACCGATCTTCCCCCATATATATATATATATACAGGGTGTTTGAAAACTTTCTGTACAAATTGTAATGGGGGATAGGCAACACCAAGACAAACCCTTTTCGTCTAAGTGTATGTCCGCTGACGTCACCATTCGGCGCGAGAGGTCGCCGCTGCAATTGGCTAAAAGGTGAAGTGGGCCAGACTCGCGCTTGCCGCGGGCATTCTTAAATCGGACGTAGTACGCGTAACATGGAGCGCTTCACGACTGCTGAGATGGCTGACATGCATATGGTGTATGGGGCTGACAATGGAAACGGAAGAGCTGTCTGCTTCCCAAACAGACGTGTGCCAAACCACCAAACGTTTGCGCATTTGCATCGGCGAGAAACTGCAACATTCCATGCAAACATGCATGACACTGGTCGGGAGAGAAACGTGCGCACTCCTGACATGGAAGAAATCCTACGGCGATTTGAGGACAATCCAAGCGCAAGCACGCGAGGTGTTGCACGTATCCTCGGTGTGAACCACGACCTGGTCTGGAGTGTGTTGCACGAGCAGCAGTTACATCCGTTTCATCGTCAGAGTCCAGGCATTACAAACCCGTGTAGCATGTGGATTTGCGTGCGCCCACACGTGAGAATTGTGCATGTTAAACACACCCTCACGTGTGAAACAGGCCTCATCTGAGAACAGCACATAAGCCGGAAAATTAGGCTGCACCGCTGTCTGCTGCAGAAACCAGCATGCGAATTCCACACGAAGAGGGTAATCCCGAGGTTGTAATGCCTGGACTCTCTGACGATGAAACGGATGTAACTGCTGCTCGTGCAAACACTCTCCAGACCAGGTCGTGGTTCACACCGAGGATACGTGCAACACCTCGCGTGCTTGCGCTTGGATTGTCCTCAAATCGCCGTAGGATTTCTTCTTCCATGTCAGGAGTGCGCACTTTTCTCTCCCGACCAGTGTCATGCATGTTTGCATGGAATGTTCGTTTCTCGCAGTCGCCGATGCAAATTCGTAAACGTTTGGTGGTTTGGCACACGTCTGTTTGGGAAGCAGACAGCTCTTCCGTTTCCATTGGCAGCCCCATACACCATATGCATGTCAGCCATCGTGAAGCGCTCCATGTTACGCGTACTACGTCCGATTTAAGAATGCCCGCGGCAAACGCGAATCTAGCCCACTTCACCTTTTAGCCAATTGCAGCGGAGCCCTCTCGCGCCGAATGGTGACGTCAGCGGACACACACTTATAGACGAAAAGGGTTTGTCTTGGTGTTGCCTATCCCCCATTACAATTTGTACAGAATGTTTTCAAACACCCTGTGTGTATATATATATATATATATATATATATATATATATATATATATATATACACAGGGTGTACATAAAGTCAGGATCTATTTTTGTGAAATAATTTTTTTCTATTTTTCTTTTCAGAAGCCCTTAGAATGAATACAGAAGAGCGTGTGGCAATAGTAATTTGGCGAATCGAGGAAAGAAATACAATGACATCAGAGAGAAGTTTAGAAGGAGATTTCATAAGCCGGGGCCAATAAACAAGACAATACGAAAATTGGTGAACAAATTTAAACGAACGGGATCTGTAATGATGAAGCAAGATCAGGACGACCGTGTATGTCAGATCTTACCGTGAATGCAGTAAGCGGAATTATCACTGAGGACCACGTACGTCCGTTCGTGCTGCATCACACAGACTCGGCCTCCCGACGTCATCTGTGCACAAATCGGAGTGATTAATTTTAATGGACAACATTCTCTTTAGTGATGAAGCCACTTTCCATACGTGTGGAAAAGTAAATCGCCATAACTGTCGAATTTGGGCAGATGAAAGACCGAATGATTTCGTCCAAAATTGGGAGAGACTCGCCTAAAGTTAATGTCTGGATGGGTTTAATAAAATCTAAGGTTTATGGTCCTTTTTTCTTTGCTGAAGCTACAGTTACGGGGCTTATTTATCGACATGTTGCAGCAATTCCTTGAACCTCAGCTGATTGGGGATAGGATTGTTAGTACCGTCGTCTATCAACATGATGGTGCTCCTTGTCACTATGCCAAAATTGTTCAGGATTATCTAAATGGACGTTTTCCAAATCGCTGGATCGGACGCGGAAGCAACAGACCTTGGCCAGCGAGATCACCAGATTTTAACCCCTTTAGATTTCTTTGCATGGGGCTTTATCGAGTCGCACGTCTATCAGACGAAGATTACGAGTCTTGAAAACTTACGTATACGAACTGCTGCAGATAACATAACCCCGCAAATGCTCCAGAATGTGTTTAGAAATGCTGCGGAACGATTTCAGCTGTGCAGGGATACTGATGGGCGTCACGTCGAATCCTACTCTTAATTATTTAATAAAATGTTACCACTTTATCATTTTATGATTGAATTCCATATAATTTCCAAGTGCTTCACAAAATAGATCCTGACTTTATGTACACCCTGTATATATAATTACCCGTTTAATAACCTTTCCACCTTCAACGTATAATGTCTTCTATAACATCCCAGAGGGTTGCGTTATGCACACGTGCAACACCGCGTCCCGTTAGATCAGCGAGGCTAAGCAACGTTGGGTCGGTTAAGTAGTCGGATGGGGATCCTTCTCCGCGTCCAGATGATGTACCGACCTTTACAATGTTCGGATCCCACGTAAAGTTGTAGATCGCCTCAACCACATGACCTCTGCTGTTATGGAAGGGTTAAACAACTCCAAACAAATCATTATTATTAATGCCCCATACCCACTGTAACGTACCTGACGGGATCTTCTGGAGGGCAACGAGGA